>JBBBDQ010000885.1:2980000-2990000 GCA_037127315.1 Ascarosepion bandense | reverse complement strand
TGGTCCAATGGATATAGACGTTGGTTAGTTCCAGTAACTCGACCCAATGAGTTGTGAGTTCAAGTGGTGAACAATGGTTATAGGGAGATAACTCATGACTACCAGAAGAGACTCGCGGTATGGGTATATTATCTGCCTATAATAAAGCGTTCGGTTTGTAATTCCAGAGCTTACAACGGCAGAAACGTTCTACAAATGGCAACAAAGATGAGTAAATGTAAATATTTCATATTCCGAAAGGGTACTAATTTCTCGGGTGGACAAAAAAAGAACAAACTAATGGAATGTCAGGATACCTTATTGGATACAAAGACGAACAACAAGAATTCCTTCAGAAATGGAGGAATGTGAGAAGGATTTAACATCAGTTCCAAGAAGGAAGAACGCATTATTAGAGAAAGGAACAAAAATTAAATATCTGGGAAAAATCTAATGTGCCACACTGAAATCCGCAGTGATAGCGAAAGTTGTCTTCCAAAAGCTAAAAAATAATTCGTTAGAATGATGAACGGGTGTCTCCTTGGTGAAGCACCACAACTTGAGAGATAGGCTTCAAACACACACCTGACCTCAAGTAGACCTCGTACAAACGAGCCATCGTTAACGTTGCAGGTAAAATGGTCGACTTCCTGTACGGCTCCAGTAACTACCCTCTGCCTTTAAAAGAGCCAGATTATGTCAGAAATTGGGTACTATTGTCATATTTGTGCAGAAACCGCTAAGACCACACACTCCAGTCTTGATAGAGTCCAAAAGTATCAAGACTTTGTAAGTGACGAATTATTTTCCACCCTTTAACTTCTCTCTCATAGACACTCTCTGCTCAGTCGCTACTTTCGCAAAATACATTCCTTGGTTCCACCAATTCTAGCCTTCACTGCAAGGACCCACCATGTCATATTGTAGCAAATCACCCACACTTTCTTTATAGAAAATTCCACTTGAACAGCTTCTTCTAACATACCACTGCTTTGTGGAACCGACTCCCAAGAGGATGCTTCGCTAATCACTAAACTTTTAAATTGTTTAAGACTAAGATGATCAGTTATTTTCCACTTTTATCTGTACAAACTGCGTATTAACGTCACCCTCCTTTCTCGAGTTACCCTCGAGCCATGTACTGGGCGAACTTTACTGTAAAAGAAAATAACGATTACTGAATTATTAGGTAATATCACTTCTCCTATATGGTAGTGAATCTTAGGCAATCTCCTTTAGAGTAAGAAAAAACTTGAAGCAACAGATATGCGGTTCTACAGGAGTTTGCTGAGAGTACCATGAACTGAACATATGAGAAACGACTACGCTTAAAAAAAAAATGGAAATAAAAAGGCCATTTATACATAACATAAGGAAGAGACAGTATCTAGGACACATAATAACATAATAATGCAAGAGTGCTTGGAAAATTTGTTTCTCATATGACAGCCCGAAGGCAAGAGGAAAAGAACACAGAAGCTTACCTGGGTAGCTTGATTAAATGAATGGCAAAACAGGGTTTAGGAGAGATAAGAAAAAGTCGAAAATTATTAAGAACTCCAAAAGACAGGAAATTGTATATGATCGCTAACGTCATGAAGCGACACAGAATATAGAAGAAAAACATGAAAATTTACTACCCGTAAAATATCTATGTGGTAGTGTCTAACTATATTCAAGTAAATATATTTTGAAAACAAGCACATCTGCATTTAATGTTATAAAAAGTAATATGAGGAAAATTAATGAATGAAAAATTAAGAATCTAATTTTACGCCGAATAAGAATAGTTAATTCAGGTTTTTATTTAATAGGAGTAGATAGGTACCTCCATTCTTTCATTTACGCTCCTCCCCAGTTTTTCGAACAGAAGTAGGAGTTTATCAATTTTATTTTTGTTTAGAATTGGATTAACGGTTCCTTCTAAAATCTTCTGATTCTCTTTCACACCCACGATACCCTTGCGTTTTAGTGCCATTATCGCTTTGCTTGGTGTGAATTGATTTAAAAGAATGGTATAACATGTTCATTAAATAAGTTTCTCTCACTTACTAAAATTAAATGTTTTTTAATTTATTTTATAATAGATATGCGTAGAGGAAAATACGTGCGAAAAGCAAAGAAAAGAAATAATCTTCAAACACAGCTCTACAAATTTAAATAATTTAATAATAATTTAAATAATTAGTTTGTTTTCTTTCAAGTTGAAAGAAACGAATTACAAGCTCTTTACATAGTTCATCGAAAATTATTTTGCTTTTATTTTTACAAGACAACAGAAATGGATTTCGTTAGTATGAATGAAAAGTTGTTCGTGAAAATAATGTATTTACGTTCTGCTACTTATGTGTGTATGTGTTGCGTGACCATAGCAGCAGGCAAAAGACGTCAGTTGATCTTATTTGTATTACTATTACGACTAGCTTGTTTATATATTTTCGTTCGTATATTTTACATGTTGTATTGAAATACTTTAAAAATGAGATGTTCATAAGAAGTTACTTAAACTCAATAATTATACAAATTAATAAATATTTCTTATAAACCCTGGTCAATGGTTTATTAAAAAACTGAAAACTGCTTATTATTTATAAGAAAAACAACTGCTTATTATTTATAAGAAAAACAACGGATCAAAAAGCAAAGGTTAAATTTACTAAACTCAGAAGTCTATTGGTTAATAGATATATTCCTAAAATTTTTTTAAATATTTATTTTAGGATGGAAAATATTGCTAATAATTTTCTAGGGTGACTTTTCAATTTCGTAGCAAACAACACACATGTGGCTACCTGCATATTGAAAACTTGAATGGCGTTTAAGATAATGTCATTGATTAAATGCTAATGTTTGAATGTGGTGGTCAGTCAGTCAGTTTAGGTGCCATACGTGATACACGCTTGGGCGATGATGTCTCGAAAGAGACATGACTGACTGGGCAGAACATTATCCCGCAGTAGGTTGCCATTGCTTTCTGCGGTAGACTGGTTGCCGACCAAGGCTATAGAACCCAATCTGTCCTGTTATTTAACCCATAACTGGAAGGAAGAGACGGATTAATACCTTTCATGAGCCTATTCTTGCACAAAAATGAGTGCTATCGAAGTTTTGTACAAATTTTAAAAGGGATTCAACATAAATACGGATGCGATTATCGCTTTTTGGTTGAGATGAAGACACGAGATTCAAATGTCGACAAGTAAGTGACGTCATTTCATAGAGTGACTAAATCCAGTTGCTTTTTATCCATCTTGGAGACATGACGTCAGGCCAATTGCTAAGTAGCCCACTAGGAAGATAAACGTCTCTCCCCCACCCGCGGTAGGATGAACAGAAAAACCAACATGGTCTTACTAGAAGCATAAAAGACACCACTGACATGCGATTTTTCCCGTTGGGAAATGTTACAAGGATGACCTTTCTTTCAGCTTTTCATATTAATTGTGTGATAAATTAGTGACAAATATATATATATTGGTAGACAATATCACTTTAAGAATCATACATGTTTGTCATTCCTTTCTTTCAGCTAATCTATTCTGTCCATCTATTAAAGTGCTATCATATCACGGATATAACTTTTTAACTTTTTTCTCGTTATAAATGCTTATAACGAAAAAATGCATACTGTGAATGTTCTTTCTTGCATAGCACCATTATTAGATAATTAATTTGATATTTCTAATTTGCTCAATAGGAATTATGCATTTTATATAATACTCATTAAAGTGAATCCATCCTTTTAGTAAATTGTTTGTAAGAGGTTACGATAAAATATATTAATGTTATTTGTTTTACCACTTGTAGACAATGTTATTGATATCGGTAATACAACAAAATTCCTAACATGAATTCACGTGATCTTTTCCTTTCGCTAACATTCTTTAAGCAACTTAGTAAGATAAAACAAACGCTAGTTAACAACAGCTTTACAAACTTCATTAAAGACATTATGGTGGATAAGGTAATGGCTACCGTTGTTGTTAACTGTTATAATTTGTCAAATTATTTAAAACTTTGTAAATGTCTCCTGTTGCATATACAAAATTTTACCATCGGGATGTTAAATTGTTTGTGCAAAAGAAAAAAACAGGAATTATTGGCTCGGAATGTCTATATATATAACATTGGTGTATGTTGGATCTAAGAAATCAAAATGAAAGAAAAACGTGATATTAATATCGGAGTTAGCACAAGTTAATAACTTTGGAAAGAGAAAGTAATTATGATCGGCATGGTATTAGTATCAAATGGAAGAATAATATCCTTAGATATTAGACGAGCACCCATATTATACACACCTTAAAGCCAAAATTTCCAGGAAACATCATCAAGAACTTCGAAAACCTGCAGCATTTTCATGAGTTAACAAAGAGCAAGGAGTTTGAGAGAGGACTGATAATCAATAACTACATAGTTGCTGAAGATGAAAAATCATACTAATTTGTATTGTTCCATCAATTCGAAGCAGAAATGATGATGAGGACGATGATGATTACCACAACCATCAGAATCTATGGTTGTAAAAAAAAGTAACAGCCAAACATACAAATTACAAATTGGAGACCCCAAAATCAAACAAGTACAAAAGTTTAAATATTATTATTTCCTTGGGTCTTTGTTGCCTGAACATTATTTTTCCGAGATCAAACATGAGACCTAGTGTTTTAAATGGCGTCATGACATTTTTTACTGATCATTTTTCTGTAAAATAGGCCCTCCAAAAAAAAAAAAAAAAAAGAAAAAACTAAGATTACACACGTTTTATATATATAAAGCTCTTCGTAATGCATAAATTGAATTTGTGAACAAATTTTATTATTATTATTATTATTATTATTATTATTATTATTATTATTATTATTGCCAAATTGTGTCTTTCAAAACTAGGCAATAACACTTTTTAAAGAAAACGATAGCTGTAATATCACTATAATTTACCTTAACCACCTAAAAAAATAAAACAGGATGGAATCGCTTTAAGAAACATTATTAAAAAATGTTGAAGTAGCTAGAAATATCAAAAATAATATAAAAAGCTACAGACATTTAAACGTATTAACAGAAACAACATATTAATAACATCAAATCTAGATCAGACCAACATTTTTTAACTTTGAATATCCTGAAAATTTTATTAACGTCATTTTTTAAATACCATTTTTATTACGCAATCATTTTCTAGCATAATAAACTCTGACATATATTCATGTTTCTATCAGAACTCAAACGCCAAGAAGGACAAATCTAAAATCTATATAGATAATGTGTTCACGTTTACTGAATACGAAGAATATGTATTATTCTCTATTCAAAAACCCCATGGAATACGGGAATTATGATTCGAATACACATCACGCCACGAAATGTCAGATATTTTCAAATTTGGTCATAAATTCTGACAAATCCCAGACATTAAATTATACGCAAATAAATTAGAAGACATCATGGCTTCAAAAGCCTTCATGACATATATTGTCACGTCAGTAATTCATGAAATAAACATACTGAGTTGTAGTATATCTATCTATCTATCTATCTCCGTGCCTCTCTCTTTTTCTCTCATTATATATATATATATATATATATATATATATATATATATATAGATGGATGGATAGATAGATACATAGATACATAGATATATATGGATATCAATAAATATACATTTGGATATACAGGCAAATACATGCAAAGATATAGATATTTTTCTGGTATTAATAACACAGTACTCGATGTAATATAATAGAGCTATAAATTAGATTTTAATAAATTCGGTCTGAACGTCACAGTGTGGAATGAAACTCACATTCAACATGTAGTGTTGATTTCTATATTCATAGAAACTGTAACTATAATCTCATTATCTCCGATACTGAGCACTCTTCTCTTAAAAAATTAGAGCAAAAATTTTAACCAAAAGCACACACGCACGCACGCGCGCATACACACATATAACCTCTTAACCTCTCTATTATAACAAAAACCGTTCGGTATCTATCTATCTATCTATCTATCTATCTATCTATCTATCTATATATATATATATATATATATATATATATATATAGGTAATACTAATGGAAGTACATTCCACAATTAGATTTTACTTTCAAAAAGAGAACAATACGAAATTAGAACATAGATATCTAGTTATTATTATTTAATAGCATATTGCAACTTAATAGCTATAATGTTTCGGTGTTTGATACGGTGTTTCATCAGGAAAAACATTAAACGCCTAAACTTTATGGTTATCAAGTTGAAGTATGCTATAATAACATAATAATAATAATGATAATAATAATAATAATAATAATAATAATAATAATAATAATAATAAGTGGTTATAAAATAGGCCAAAAGAAAATAAGTGGTTATAAAATAGGCCAAAAGAAAATAAGCCATCTATTTTACATGGATGACTTAAAGTTATATGCTAAGAATGATAATGAGCTGGAAGGTCTTCTGCAAACCGTAAAATGCTTCAGCGAAGACATTGGAATGAAATTTAATTTGAATAAATGTGCTAAAGCTACAGTTTTACGTGGATCAATACAAGAAACATCCTCAATTAGCCTAGACCCTGCTGTAACAATAAAAGAATTGAAACCAGAAGAAGCTTATAAATACCTAGGGGTAAATGAGAGCGAAAACATTCACCATAAAAAAATGAAAGAAATAGTGCGTAAAGAGTACTATAGAAGGCTACGAATGATATTAAAAACTGAATTAAATTCACAGAATAGAGTTATGGCCATTAATAGCCTTGCAATCCCAGTTGTCCAATATAGCTTCAACATCTTAAACTGGACTCTAAACGACATCAGGCGAATGGATGCTAAAACAAGAAAGCTTCTTTCTAAGCATAGGATGCATCACCCAAAGGCTGATGTAGACCGTCTATACATACCCCGTAAAGAAGGTGGAAGAGGTCTTATTCAGCTGGAATTGTCATACAAGACAACAACTATTGGCTTACTAACATACATAGAAACAACAAAGGATTGGATGATACAATTAGTAAGGCAACATGAAGAAAGAAAGAAAAAATATTCAATAATAAAAGAAGGCAGTAAATACAAACAAGAATTACAGTTAGTAGATTCTGTAGAAAAGCAAAACAGTAGCCAAGAACCAACTATTGCGGCAAAAAATATGAAAATGAAAGCCAAAGATAAAGCTCTTGAAAAGATGAAACAGCGCTGGCAAGACAAACCTCTGCATGGTCAATATCCAGTACGTGCCAATAAATCCAATGTTGACAAAGTTAATACTCATCGATGGTTACGTGCATCTGGATTAAAGTCTGAAACTGAAGGATTTATACTTGCAGCACAAGACCAAAGTCTTTTCACGAGAAACTTTCAGGCAAATATTATGCATAATAATATGGATCCGAAATGCAGGTTTTGTGATAAACACCAAGAAACAATAGACCACCTAATCTCAGGCTGTTCTGTGCTTGCCCCAAACGAATATAAAAATCGCCACGATAGAGTTGGGCAATATTTACATTGGGCAATGTGCAAACATTATGGAAAAGCCGTAAACAAACACTGGTATGAACATCATCCAGCACCGGTTACAGAAATAGAAGATGTAACCATTCTATGGGATTACACCATCTACACAGACAGAAAAATTGAAGCAAACAGGCCAGACATTATTGTTAAAAACCAGAAGGAGAAAACTTGTCTATTAATTGATATGGCTTGTCCAGCGGATTGTAACATAGCAATCAAAGAATTTGAAAAACTGTCAAAATATAAAGACCTGGAAATGGAAATAGAAAAAATGTGGAAATTGAAAACAAGAGTTGTGCCAGTGATAGTAGGTGCACTTGGAATGATAAAAAATGGAACAAAACAACACATTGAAAGAATCCCTGGAAACCCCAGCTTAAGAGATATACAAAAAATTGTCTTATTAAGTACAGCCCACACACTAAGGAAAACGTTATCTATGTAATGCTGGGGATGATAGGGAGGATAGAAAAACATGAAATGGAGTCATAACAACACGCCACTACCTGCCTTAGGTCTCCCCGCAGACTTGGTTGGTAGTGAGACCAATGCAGAAATCGAAATATGATGAAAAATGACATAATAATAATAATAAATATTCAATATTCAATAATAAATTATTATTAAATATTCAATAATAAAAGAAGGCAGTAAATTCAAACAAGATTTACAGTTAGTAGATTCTGTAGAAAAGCAAAACAGAAGCCAAGAACCAACTATTGCGGCAAAAAATATAAAAATGAAAGCCAAAGATAAAGCTCTTGAAAAGATGAAACAGCGCTGGCAAGACAAACCTCTGCATGGCCAATATCCAGTACGTGCCAATAAATCCAATGTTGACAAAGTTAATACTCATCGATGGTTACGTGCATCTGGATTAAAGTCTGAAACTGAAGGATTTATACTTGCAGCATAAGACCAAAGTCTTTTCACGAGAAACTTTCAGGCAAATATTATGCATAATAATATGGATCCAAAATGCAGGTTTTATGATAAACACCAAGAAACAATAGACCACCTAATCTCAGGCTGTTCTGTGCTTGCCCCAAACGAATATAAAAATCGCCACGATAGAGTTGGGCAATATTTACATTGGACAATGTGCAAACATTATGGAAAAGCTGTAAACAAACACTGGTATGAACATCATCCAGCACTGGTTACAGAAATAGAAGATGTAACCATTCTATGGGATTACACCATCTACACAGACAGAAAAATTGAAGCAAACAGGCCAGACATTATTGTTAAAAACCAGAAGGAGAAAACTTGTCTATTAATTGATATGGCTTGTCCAGCGGATTGTAACATAGCAATCAAGGAATTTGAAAAACTGTCAAAATATAAAGACCTGGAAATTGAAATAGAAAAAATGTGGAAATTGAAAACAAGAGTTGTGCCAGTGATAGTAGGTGCACTTGGAATGATAAAAAATGGAACAAAACAACACATTGAAAGAATCCCTGGAAACCCCAGCTTAAGAGATATACAAAAAATTGTCTTATTAAGTACAGCCCACACACTAAGGAAAACTTTATCTATGTAATGCTGGGGATGATAGGGAAGATAGAAAAACATGAAATGGAGCCATAACAACACGCCACTACCTGCCTTAGGTCTCCCCGCAGACTTGGTTGGTAGTGAGACCAAAGCAGAAATCGAAATATGATGAAAAATGACATAATAATAATAAGGAATTTTCAGGCAAATATTATACATAATAATGTGAATCCAAAATATTATACATAATAATGTGGATTCAAAATGCAGGTTCTGTGATAAATACTAAGAAACAATAGACCATCTAACCTGAGTATGTTCTGTACTTGCCACAAATAAATATAGAAATCGTCACGATAGAGTGGGGCAATATTCACATTGGACAATGTGCAAACACTATGGAAAATATGTAAACAAACATCACCCAGCACCGGTTACAGAAATAGAAGATGTCACCATTCTATGGGATTACACCATCTACACAGAAAGAAAAATTGAAGCAAATAGGCCGGACATTATTGTTAAAAACCAGAAAGAAAAAACTTACCTATTAATTGATATGGCTTGTCCAGCAGATTGTAACCTAGCAACCAGGGAATTCAAGAAACTGTTAAAATATAAAGACCTGGAAATTGAAATAGAAAAATGTGGAAAAATAAGAATCCTGCTAGTGATAGTAGGTGCACTTGGTATGATAAAAAATGGAACAAAACAACGCACTGAAAGAATCCCTGAAAAACCCCAGTTTAAGAGATATACAGAAAATGTTCTTGTTAAGTACAGCCCACACACTAAGGAGAATTTTGTCTATGTAATGCTAGGGATGATAGGGGAGATAGAAAAACATGAAATGGAGCCATAAAAACACACCACGACCTGCATTAGGTCTTCCTGCAGACTTGGTTGGTAGTGCGACCATAGCAGAAATAAAAATATGATAAAACATGACAACATAATAATAACTATATATATATATATATATATATATATATATA
>JBBBDQ010000885.1:2832500-2977500 GCA_037127315.1 Ascarosepion bandense | reverse complement strand
TATACATACATACACATACACACACATACATATATACATACATGCATATCAACTGAATTTATGGAGTTGGTAGGTAGTATTGTGTATCTGTTTTTATTTTTTATTATTATTGTGGATAAATACACACATACACTCACTTACATATATATCTATACGCACGCACACACACACACACACACACAAACATACACACACACACATATATATATATATATACAACTTATCCCATCTAAACAACATCCAAATTGTTCCAACCACAATCAAATCTAAAAAAATAAAGTAATAATTCATAAGTAAGCATATTATTGAAAAAGCTGTAATTTGAAAAATGTGTCTATGAACACAAACGGCATCTCCTAAATAACAATTTAACAAATATACTGTCCATATAGAGAAACAAATTCGGCCACAGTTTCGACTTATAAAATAGCATACTCATCAAAAGAGAAAAAATCCTCGAGAGTACCGCCATCAAAAATTATTAAAATAATAATTGTCATCCCGCTTTTCTACCAATCTTGCCACTATTTTCTCAGAGCAACATATACAATAAATATATCGAAAAAATCAAAACAAAATGGTTAAATCCATCAGTTCAAAGTCTTATACGATAACAATCATAAACACACACACACACACACACATATAGGTGTGTGTGTATGTTTTATGTGTTTTGTGTGTGCGTGTATGCATGCTTGTATATAAGTTTGTGTGTGTGATTCTGTTAGAATATATAAAAGATAGAAAGATAGTATGTCCATAGACATCTTTTTTTTTTTTAGTGGGTTTTATTGAAAAGCAAAGACAAGAATTTTTTTCCTTTACCCTATATTTGGTTTCGGTAGGTGCAGAAATAATCCGTAGTGACATATCCGAGTTATTTAAACTGACATTGCTCAATTTCAAGAAGAGAAATTTTGTTATGGCTTTGAAATTAAAAAAAAAAATCTTTGATCTTTCTTTCCGCATGGCGTTTGGTGTTTACGACTTTATAAATGTAAATCTTGTTTTTATCAAATTGATGACGTCGTCTGCAGTACTTTCACAATGAATGCAAAGTCGTTTGCCTGACTGCATACATTGCCCCTCTGCGATTATTGTTGTTATTATTATTATTACTATTGTTATCATTATTATTATTAAAAACATACTTAAAATAGAGGCTGTAAAATATTTTATTTAATGTATTTTAAATGTTTTTGTGATTATATTATCAAGTGTTTATAATCTTTTTTTTTTAATTTATGTCTAATTTATATCTTCGTGTTGTCACGTATCGGTTTAAAATTTCCGAGACAAATTTTGGCCAAATACTCCCCTTTTCAGATTTCTACTAATTTTGTCTTAAATGAGATTTCTGAAATGAGGTAGTATTTACACTATTTACATTTTTCGTACTATAGTTTATATTTTTGTTGCAATTTGCACGACATTTCGGCCGTTGTACTCTCCGGCCTTCTTCAGGTGCTAGGTATTTCGAACCGAACTTTTTATTACAATCACTGAGGTATATCATTCTCATTACTTGCGTAGACCCCTCAAAATTCACTGGGCCATAGATGTTTGTCAGTTTCTGTGACTTGACCCAAAGAGTTGTGAGTTCAATACCAGGCTATAGCAGTGTTTTATTTCGTCCCGTGCATTACTTTCGGCCCTATAATTAATGAACACCATAAGATATCAATGTCAGCAAAAATAATGAAAACTCGAGATGGCTAGAGGTGAATTTGCTGAAACATCCTAGCTATAAAAACATCGATGATAATCAATATGAGAACAATAAAACGATTGATTTATTCACTTTTTACGGCTTATTAACCCTTTGCAGGTTATTTAAACCAGAAAATATATTTACGCCTCAAGAATTTTTTGTGGAGAATATAACAATGATTTATTGGCACATGTCTTATTAATTAACACGTAGCTCGGGAGAAGAGGTGGATCCATACTATTTACAATGGTATTTTCGCGTAAGTGAATATAACGAACCCAACTGGAATTGAAACTCGGCTTTCCGATCAACAACAGCCGTACATCCAAGCTCACAGCACCTGATATTCCTAAACGGTCAGCCATGTACGTGAGCGTACGGGAACCGGTGTTTCAACGCGATATGGCTGCATGCTCAAATAAAACAAACATGCGGATTGACAATGGCCCATGTAAAAAATAAGAATAATTTTATGATTCCGAATATTGTTTCTATTACTGGGTTATCGACATTTCTTTTTGTGTAGTATCCACTCTGTTTGAGCCTTCTTATAATTTATTTGAAAAGAGTTGAGATTTGACAGCACATCAAATATAAAGAAATACTTGGGTTGGCTGCTCATCATTTGGCTAGACTGTGTAGCAAATGGAATACATATTTCTCCTGTTTTGGTTGGTAGTTTTCACTTTATTTGCAATGTTAGCTGGAGAGAGAAGGAAAAGCTGAAAGAACTGTTTCTTCATCTGATCATCTACGATAAACACGTGGAGAAACACGTGCGAAATCTTCTCATTCCCTGACTGACTCTGTTTACGCTGTGGTCAGCTGGTCTCTTTTTATCAGTTTTCAGTATAAAGCCACATAACCGTGACATACGTAAATGTGAGTAATATGGTTAGGTGCTCTGCTCTGCTCTTATTCGACCAAGTGTAACACTGAAGTTAAAAAAAAGAACTATCATGTTAAATATATTACTTTTCTTCCAATCTCTCTGTAATAAACACAACTGTATCAGTTTTTGGTAATTTCATTAAGTCTGGATTTATTTTTCTTCGCATATCTGACGGTTACTTATTTCAAACTGTATTACGTAATTTCTTTTGTACCCTTTTTAACTCATCATTCTTAAATGTTAACATTACATTTCTTGGACAAAATGAATTTACATGCTCAATTTTCATTGGCTGACCCAAAATCATGGGATTATGTCATAATAATCTAACTTCTTAATCATTTCACCCCAAGTAAGGCATTAACGTCAATAGGAAGCAATGAGTTACCGAGAATGAATGATAAACATGATTCAAGATTCGCATAAGACGATGAGTAACATTAGGGTTTAATTTTTAGTGATCGTAATTAAAGTAGCAGTGGAGAGTGACAAGAAGGGACTACAAATAAACTTTAAGAAAACTGAGTGCATGGTCATCAGCAAAAGATACAACCCAAAATGCCAAATACAGGTGGGGGATACCAGAATCAAACAAGTACAAGAATTTAAGTACCTAGGAAGTGTTCTAACAGGAGATGGAAAGTGCGACACGGAGATCTGAAGGCGAATTGGCATGGCAAAGGGCGCGTTCCAGAAGATGAGCAAAATACTAACACACAGGAAAATCTCAATAGAAACGAAGAAAAGAGTGCTAGACTGCTACGTGATGTCAGTTCTTCAATACGGCTGTGAATGCTGGAAAATATCATTGAAAATGAGGACAAAACTGGAAGCGGCCGAAATGTGGTTCTACAGAAGGATGCTACGGATATCGTGGACTGAGCATACAAGCAACGACGAGGTGTTAGAAAGAATGGCAACAAAAAGGAAATTGATGCTGAGCATCAGGAAGAGACAACTGAAGTTCCTGGGACATGCAATGAGGAAGTAGAGCCTGGAGAACCTGATACTGACTGGACAGATAGAAGGAAGGAGAGACAGAGGAAGGCAGCGGATAAACATATTTGCAGGGTCTGATCAGGTGGATGACGGAACGGGAGTTGCCAGGAGCAACAGGAGCAAACATACTAAGAGCCACAAGGGATAGGGAGACGTGGAGAGCCATGATCGCCTACGTCCTGAAGGGACAGGGCACATAAAAGAAGAAGAAGAATTACCAGGGAAGCAGGAAACCGGAAAGGAGTTCCACAAGTCAGAAGTGCAAGAGAATATCTTTGTTTTTTTATTCGTTTTCTGCAACTTATCAATCCTTTGCAGGTTTTTTAAATCGAGAAAATATTTATAGACATTAAGATTTTTATTTTTTAGAAAATAATGATTCAGTCATGAAAGTATTACGATTAGGATTTTGAATAAGTTCTCATTGTTTTCCAATAGATCGTGTTCTCAGAAGTGCGTGCGTGTAGTTTCAGATAGTGACACATTTATAAGGAAATATTATAAGCAAGCTTGAGATTCAATGTATGTCATTTCTTCGAATGTAAGCAACTTTGTTTTTCATAGCATTAAACACGTCGGATTTCGTGCCAAAGAAAGTGTATCTGAGGACGGGGAATTTGACTGCACTAATTTATTCAAAAGAAATCTGCAGCAGTTTCTTGTTGAAACTAACGGCGACCATGCTCTGACGGAAACAACATGTAGAGATTGGTTTAAACGCTTTAAATAATAATTAGGTTGAAGACAAAAAAAACAAAAAAAAAAAAACGCCCTGGCACACCGAGAAAGTTTGAAGATGAAGAATTGGAGACAAACCGAACAAAACTATCACGGCAGATCGCTATACACTACAACTGATGCGTTTGAGCTGAGAATTTTGTCTTTTGCCCGTCATACGAGCAGACACAGTGTTTTTTCAACACGAAAAAACTAAACCACATGTTACAATTCGAGTGAAAACCTACTTGGGAACGCTTAAATGGAAAGTCTTACCCTATCCAGCGTATTCCCCAGACATTGCCCCGTCCGATTATCACTTGTTCCGCTCAAAAATTGGGTTCACTCGTGGTTAGCCTCAAAAGACATGTCAATTTTCCGACGTGGACTTCAAATGTTGCCAGAAAGATGAGGAAAAGAAGTGACAATACTTTCAGTGACCGGCTTTTTAATAATTTTTGTAAATTAAACATTACTTTTCATGAAAAATCAGGGAGAACTTATTCAATGTTCTAATAATTAACCCATAGCTGAGGAGAGAAGAGATTGATTTATACCTTTCCCAAGTCTATTTGCAAGTAAGTAAATATAAAACACGCAATTGGAATTCGGTTTAACAATTCCAACCCATCATCAATTGCACCACCTGCACATCGAAGCTTAAAGAAGTTCTTATTTCCAATCGGTTACCCATTTAGTTACTAACCAGGCTTGATGTTGCCTAACTCCGGTGATTATACGGGAACCGGTGTTTCAACGCGATGTGGCCGTAAACCCCGTGAGAGAAGAAATTTTTTGTATTGAACTTATGGTTTAAACTAGCAATCTCAACCGTGAAATTATACGACATTTTACGTGCGCTCCACTAAGAAGGCTTTGTACGATACTAAGATACCCTTAATAAAAGCATTTACGGAAAACTATTTGTTGTGGGTTGTGCTAGACTAAAATAACATTGGTATATATCGTGCTAGTAAAAACAGCTACATTCTTGTTTCTATCAATATGTTTCCGCTTGGTTATTCTTATCCTGATTAAAAACTAACGCCTAATCAACGAGAAAACTCTGAGCAACGAAACAAAATAATCTCTAAAAGGATTGCGTGTCTAATACTTATTAACAGTAACGACAGAGGGCCTGTGCTTGTCTTCATGGACATGTTTCTCAACTCGTTGCTCGGGTAGACCAATATTGGGCCCAACACCCACGGCGTATAGCGTGCACACCGAAATAGAAACATAACTGGACAACTGATTTAGAAATCGAGTTCGTTTTTTCTATCAGGCATTTTTTTTTAGAATCATGTCACCCCAAGCAAGGCATTCCACTGCCACTATAGCGCAGGGGGTCACACAGGGCGATAGACGAGTTAGGATGTACATATGGGGAGAGTTGGAGAGAATGGGTGTGGGTTAGTGTGTTAGGAGGTGTCCATTGAAAATTACATTTAAAATCCTGGAGGTTATAGTCGTCGGGGAAGCAAGCATGCGGAAGGGAATTCCACAGGCGGGAAGTGCGAGAAAAGATGCTGTTGGAGTAGAAATTGCGGTTACATTTCATCGGTTTCACTGTAAAAGGGTGGGACCTAGTTGCCAATCTAGTATCTCATGCAAACTCACACCTAGAGGGCAACAGTGATTTAAGTTCATCAGAGCAGAAGCCATGAAAGTATTTATAGAAGAGGCACAACGAAGCCACGTCACGCCGGTGAGAGAGTGACTGCAGGCGGTCACCTAAGTCGGTATCAATCACATAACAGATTCTTCGCTGTATTTTGTCAAGAAGCCCGAGGAGAATAGCAGGGGCACCCGACCAGATGTGGCAACAGTATTCAAAATACGGGCGGATGGTAGATTTGTATAAGTGCAGGATAGATTCAGACGAAAAGAATTTCCGGGCCCTGCACAGAAAGCCGACTTTCATAGCAGCGGATTTAGCAATGGATTCAACGTAGTCATTCCACTTGAGGTCCGCTGAGAATGTCAGGCCAAGCAGGCGGAGTGTTTTACTCTCTGGGAGGCATGCCTGTTCCATGCTAATGGGAGGGAGGTGCGGTTGTCTGTGGTGGTTAATTGACAACAGCTTCGTTTTGCAAGAATTGAATTTTACAAGCCATTTCCTACCCCAATCCACCACGGATTGGAGGCCCTTTTCAAGCTCAGCCGCGAGGTTCGCCTTGTCATCAACACCAGATTTTTGATCGAGGCGAGCGTGTACTATGGTATCATCGGGGTACATGCCTACTTGTGATTCTATGGCATCGGGGAGATCATTGATGTAGATTAGAAAGAGCGTAGGACCTAGAACAGAGCCTTGGGGAGCACCCGCGTTTGTAGGGTAGTTCTGGGAGGCATGTCTAAAACCACCTTCATTGTGCGGTTGGAGAGAAATGACTGCATTAAGTCCACAAAAGCCCAGTAATGCCGTAGCTTCGCAGTTTCTGTAGAAGGCCGGCATGCCATACTCTGTCGAATGCTTTAGAGATATCTAGGGCGACAGTTCGGGCTTCACCATTCTTGTCAAGAGCCTGGTATATATACTCGGTAATGGTCGTTAGCATATCAGCAGTAGACCTAGTGAAGCGGAAGCCGTACTGTTTGTCCGAGAGGAGCCCGTGGGCCGTGAGATGCTGAACGACCTCGGCATTGATAATGGCTTCGAACACTTTGACGAAGATCGGAAGAAAGCTGATAGGGCGGTAATTTGCGGGGTCCGAGGGTTCACCAGTGTTCTTGAATATTGGAACCACAGAAGAAGACTTCCAACGGGCAGGAAAGCAGGAGGAAGATAGGCAGAGGTTGTAGAGCTTAGAAAGGACAGAGGAGAGTTCAGGGGCACATTTCTTCAAGACTATGATTGGGATTCCGTCCCCACCACTCGCTTTGTGAGGGTCAAGTTATGAGATTATGCTAGAAATCAGCGAGGGTGTGATGTGGACGTCATTCAAGTGGGCCTCAGTTCTAGATGGGAAATCGGGTATCTGGACTCCAGACGAATCCAGACACGAATTGGTCTAGAATCTACGGGCAAAGCATTCAGCCGCTGAGGAGGTGAGGACCTTAAACTCTTTGATTAGTGGGGGTATTGAGGACTTACTCTTGTTGAGCACGCTTTTACAGAGGCGCCAGTAGTCTTTGGCTCCGAACTTAGAGGATGCTATGCGCTGCTTCTTTCTGGCAGCAAACAGCATCTTAGCTTCGTTAAGCCTTTCCTTTCAACAAATAGAAAAGTGTGCGTATCTAAATATTAAGCAGGTTGTTGGATGCATTAGCCTCACAATTCAGATTCGTGTATAAAATCTCCCTGTAATTTATCTACATGGTGTGATAAAAATAACGCCCTTTTTATTTCTTAGCTTTTATTGGACAAAAATAAATTACAGTAGTTTAATATGGCTAAAAATTAACTATAGCTTACGCGTTCTGTAATTGTTAAGTCTTAATTTTTTAGCTGCGATGGATAGGACAACTTGAAGCAATTGAAAGACCAACAAAGATCACCAAACCTAACACCATCAGACTTTTTCTTTTGGGTTGTGTAGTACCTTAAAAACGTAGTATCAGAGGCAACCTTAGGTAGCTCACTCTTCGTGTTTTCCTCTAACGAAGTGTGTCACATGTATTTTTTACACTTAAGCCAAAAGAGTTGTGGACGCTTCACACACAAACACACCTACAGAAGCAAGTCACACTGAGATGCATTCATTAACAATTTTCGTCGTGCATGTTAATTTAACACATCACTCAACAAATCTTGGACCTAACTAATAAAACAACTTTTTGGCAAAATTCAACTTTATTTATCAACATAGTTTCCTTCTAGAGTGACAATCTTATTCCAACGCTTCTCTAACAATTCGATGCCTTTTTTGTAAAACGATTAGTCTCTGGCCCCCTCCAAAAAAGAACCACCTCAGTTTCCGGAATCATTTCATCACTGGAGGAAAAATCTCTTTCCCTGGAGCATTTGTTTGAGGTCTGCACAGTCAGTAGTCGCAGGGAGCCAGATCTGGAGAATAGGGTGGGTGCAGAAGCAATTCGAAGTGCAATTCCTGTAGTTTTGCCATCGTTGCGACCGACTTGTAACACGGTGCGTTGTCTTGGTGAAAGATCAAATTTTTCTTAAATCGTGGCCATTTTTAGGCAATTTCTTCCTTCAAACGCACCAATAATGCTATATAATATTCATTATTGATGGTTCTTTCTTTCTGAAGTTAATCGATGAACAAAATACCTTGCGCATCCCAAAATCAGTCAGTCAGTTGAGTACCATACATGATATACGTTTAGGCGATCATGTCTCGAAATAGACATGACTGACTGGGTAGAAGATTTTCCCGCCGTAGGTTGCCATTACTTTCTGCGGTAGACTGGTTGTCAGCCAAGGCTATACAAACCAATATGTCTTGTAATTTAATCCATAACTGGATGGAAGAGACGGATTAATACCTTTCCTAAGGGTAATTTTGCGTAAGTGAATGCAAGGAATTCAACTGGAATCCGTAAAGGCTCCTCGATTTCTCGTTTCGAGTCGATATCTACTGCACCACAACGCACATTCGCAAAATACGGAGGCCAAGACTTTGCCTGCGTCTTTGGTCACTTTGGACAGCTTTCACCTGCTGCTGTACACTCGGCTGACTGCTGATTTGATTTCGGTGTGAAGTGGTGGATCCATGTTTCATCCGTTGTCACATATTTACGCAAAATCTCTTTCCTTCATTGAAACAGTTGTAGGCAATGCTATGAATCATCGATGCGTTGTTGTTTTTTATCGACTCTGAGCAAACGCTGCACCCACTTTGAACACAGCTTTCTCATTGACAAACGTTCATACAAAATGGTGAATACACTGCCTTCTGATATGACCAACTCCTCTGCTATCTCACGCAACTTCAGTTTACGATTGGCTAAAACGTGATTGTTGATTTTTTTTTGGTGTTTTCCGGGACAATTGCAGAATTTGGGCGACCTGAGCCAAACATTTGTTTCTCTACGACCGCGTTTAAAGTCAGCATAACACGTTTAACCGTTGTTTTTGACAGAGCAGAGTCCGAATAACACTTATCAAGCCATTGCTTTGCTTGAACAATATCTTTTCCCATCAGAAAGCAATGTTTTATCAACACACGAAATTCAGATTTTTTCATTGTTTTGAAAATTTGCAACAGTAGCTTCACTTAAATAACGTAATTTGTAAACAAATAATCCGATTAGGCCTAAATTTTGTCACGCGCCATTTGAAGGTTAGTACTTCATTAAAATCATTTGGATTTTTTATTAGTGGCGCTATCTATATGTTAGTTTCGGGACTTATTGAGTGGATGTGTTACTTCTAAGAAAAGAAAATCTTGAAATTTCCTTTTCTTTATTTTGTTTAATAAACATTATCTTGCATTGGAAATCAATCGATTTCTGTTATTTCGTGCGTGTAAATTTTTCTTCTCTATTATTTCATGTAAAGTAAAATAGTTTCGTATAAGAACTGACAATAATTATCGAAGTAGTCAACACATTGAAGCTGTAATGAAAGATCTTGTTTAGAGGCTGGAAACAATTCTTGGATTAAAAGAAACAATTTATGATAAATTCCCTAAAAATAATATGGAAATGTATCAAATGATTTGCAAAAGCATTGCTGATAGAGTTTAGCGTTGTATAGAACATGTAGGGGAGCATTTTACACATGCTAAACAGCTTGTTGATCATAACAAATTAAGTTATTTTGATGTGACAAAACTTCCGAATTTTCTTTATATTATTATTTTCTTTATAATATTTATTTTTGTTCACTATAGGATTATAAATAAAAAAAAGGCTTAACTTTTGCCACACCCTGATTAGCAACCTACATGTATCTATGTTTTCTCAAACACTCTATCAACAAATTCATATTTATAAATAGGCCATTTATCAGTTTACGAATGATGAACCGAAAGTAATGCGTGCTATTTATTTCCACAATCATGACATAGGTGTCAGTAAACTTTTGTAGAGAGCGGGCCAGACAGCTATGCAGTGTCTCGGAGGAGGGCCATGATATTAAATGAATTAGATTGTCCAGAAATTTCATGCTGATTTTTAGTCGTTTATGTTCCAACACATTAGAACATGTCAGGTTTACCGATAAATATAATATGCTTGCATCTCCGATCAGAGTAAACATCAAACTATCTCTTTGAAAATAACGTTTGAAATTATTTAATTCATGTCAATTTTGCATCCTTATAAAAATGGAGGATTATAAGGTGAATTTTAGATATTGATGATTTCTTTTTATTACTATAAAGACAAAAATGCCTCGAAAGCAACAAAAAACATATGGGCTGTATACAGCACATATCTTTTTTGTTGCTTGCGAAAATATATTTCTGGTAGAAATATTCAATTTTGCTTTTTAAAATTTGTCACCTTCGAAGTTGCTTAATTCCATCTGATATTTTTCTGCCACTTGCTCTGCAAATTAATTAGATAATTAGTGTCCAAGTGTTAAATTGGTGGGCTGGACAAAATTATTTCAAAGACTGGATGTGGTGCCGACCCCTGAACTACTATGTATACAGAGAGCACAGTTCGAGAGAGCAATTCTTTCACTACGAAACCCCGCCTAAAATAGGTTAGGTTAGGTTTGTTTTGCTTTTTGTTTTCATGCCAAATTAAACTTAGCCAGAGTATGTATGGTCATTGGCCTCTTTTATTGTTGTCCCCATTTTCTTTAGTTTAATTTACCGTCACTCTTAAGGACTGCGGGGTTATTTTATCCCTACCACCATTTTGTTAAGTTCTATGTAAATACAATTATGCATTGTGTAAATATTCATCCAGGTTTTCATATTTAAAGTTGTTAATTTAATCCCAAACCCCACAAACAAATTGTACATAACAGACTACTTAGTATGCCATAGAGTGTTTGCGGCATTATGGTGTTTATAGTAAGTAAGACTGTGATGTTTTACTGCAAGAAACCGGTGTCACCGGACCGTTATCCTGCGACTGTTCGCAACAAACAGAAAATTGATCATGGGACCTGGAATGTTAAGACTATGAACAACCGTGAACAGCTGGAAAACGTGAAGCGGGTGATGTCTAGATTGAATGTAACTAAGTAAGTTATTTTAAGACAAATCAAGACCAGCCTTCCTCATCCACAAACTTCTTAGAAACTATTACAACGCCAAAAAAACCCTTCGCCGAAAAAAAAAAACAAAAAAAACAAAAAAAAAACAAATCCCACCTAAATGGCTATACCGAATCAGCTACGCCGAATGGTCTACGTCGAAACGTCGCATGCCCAACGAAAACGCATTAGTCATCGCCTGTGTTTGCATCAACTGTTTGGTCTACGAAAAGTTTAGCAAACGTTAATGCACGAGGGTAAATCAGAATTTATAAACTATTTTGAAATTACGAGGTAAAACAACAGGAAAATGCTAACGTCCCAAACTACACTGATAAAGCATAATGTTTTGCTTGTAAATTAACTTCTAATTCTGCTCTCATCTGGAGTATCTTTACCTGGCTGGCTTTCCGTTTAGAACTGATTCCCCATTGAGTAATATGCATATAACTCTGTCCATGGTTTCTTTGATCATCTCTAAACTGGATTCCCACAATGATATCAATGATATGATTTGTTGGAATTGAGAAATCCGATAATGTCTTAACTTTTTTTGTTTCCCATTGCTTCTGGCTGATATTCATACCATTTCTGTTTCACATTGAAGCCAAATTTATGGCATCCTACCTAATGGCTTTACTTTCAACCCCCATAACGTCGCCCCTGATTCTCTTTCTCTTTCAACTTGGGACATTCACTGAGTGGATCATTAACTGTCTTATCAACACGCACACACATTCGGCATCTGTTTACTTCCCGTAACTTGTCTATCGTGGCTTTGGTTACATTCGCAGCAAAGGAGTAGGTAGCTCCTTTGCTGCAATTATAAGTAACTGTGTCTCACTTTATAGAGAGCAGCATGCTAACAAAGTTACACAGGACAGCACTTATTATTATTATTATTATTATTATTATTATTATTATTATTATTATTTCCTTTTATATCTGCTGTATACTCATTTCTTTCCGGATCCCAACCAGAAATCTAAGACCAGAAATTGTATTATGATATTTTCCATTAAACATTTAAAAACAAGAAACTAAGATCACACACATTTTACAAAGATAAATCATAAAGCGTGAGCTATACTTGTGAATATATATTTTATATTCCTTTAAGGCATTATTATTATTATTATTATTATTATTATTATTATTATTATTACTCGAACTCGTGGATGATGTATTATTTCCCCCTACATCCAATTTCCTGATGAAACTGGAATGAAAATTGTTACTTAAATAATGACCGGCATTCATATTTTTTATTGTTATATTGTAATATTTTGTTAAAGGTTTTAAGCTCAAATATTTACCCTGGGTAAATATTTACCATGGGTATTTTATAGATGGAGAACTCGCAAAGTGTTCAGTCATTTAACTTAAGTATTATGATACATCAGAAAATTCAACCAGGAAAACTGAAATATTTACGGGCATTTCTAGACTCGATTTCTGAGGCCAAATATTATCGAACTCGACATTTTTTCTTTTTCTCGATCTAGACTCCAGCACTTGGATTCTTAAGCCAACAGGTCCCCACGGATTTGTTCGAATTGCTTTTCTCTGCACTTAATTAGCAATGATTCTGACCAATGCTAAATGATATTTTAGCACGAACCATTACCTTTGGAAGCGTTTATTCACAGCCAGTGTCTATTGTCAATACCGAGATTTATCGGCGCCCCCTCTTGACACCTATTTGTTTTCCTAGTCCTGTCATAATTTGGCGTGACAGCCAAGAGCATAAATTCCGATGTCTGTCCGTCAATATTGGATTAATATTGCAACTCTTTCTAGAAAAGATTCCTTGGCAACGGAAATAATAATGTTGGCTGGTAAAACAACAAAGGAAAGAGAAAACATGGGGTAGCAAATTTTATGAGATTGCCAGAAGGCACAAACATTTTTCATATAATTGTTACAAAGCGTCAATATATATAAAGCGTTTGGAAGTAGAAGATATTTTCCGCAGCAAAATAAAAAACGAGAAAATCGTGTTTAAAATTTGTCGACATTCGAAATGCCATAAGTTTTAATCTATTTGAGATGTACCAATCAATTTTTAAAGGAAGTTACAAAGATCTATTTTAAGATACAAACACTTTTGAATTTTGAAGCAAAAAACTTTCTACACGTATAACGCAAAGTGAGCACAACCGTAGCGCAACTTTTGCTCAAGAAAAAATTACATTATGCTCCCCTAAACCAGATAAAAGGTTTAAAATGTGTTCAATGGCAAACATAATCTTGCACATAAACACACGAATAAGTTTTCATGAAAAAATGTATCGTGAATGGAAAAATGTATAACCTGACATATTATCATAAAGGTAATCATTATACATGACTGACTTGGCAGATTTTCCAACAGTAGGTTGCCATATCTATCTTGCTATTTAATCCATAGATGGAGAGAAAATGGATGGATTAACACTTTTTGCAAAGGTTATTTGGACGTAAGTGATTGCTACAAATTCAACTGGAATTCGAACTCGGCTCTCCGATTTCTCATTCCGAACCGATATCTATTAAACCACAACACGTATTTTATATTAAATGCATGTTTTGTAGATTTACTGCATAAATGTGACAAAGTGCCTATCCTGGTCTGTATACAGGTATGCATCAAAAAGGCTCTAAAAGTGTGTGTTTGCAAGTATATATATATATATATATATATATATATATATATATATAAATAAACACTAAAAGATTATAATTAATAAAAACAGTTTTTATAAATTTTTAGTGCGAAAAGTAAAATTAAATACAACTTATTCGAACGTGATTAGAATCGGAACAAATGAATTGTTAGTTGACGTCAGCTGTGAATTTTATCAGCTGATTTAGCGAATGTAGTTTCTTTGTTAAAATGTGATAAATATTATAGTGGAAAAAATATGAATTCATTATTAACGCATTTTGCACCACTGTGCTCACCACTCCCCCTCCATCTGACAATTGTGGTTCATGGTGGCATTTAGGACAGAATAGTGCAGAGGCTTGGCGGTTCCTTTTGCAAAATCTTGCAAAAATTTAATGGAAAGCAATAAAATCCTTATCAATGTGGAGAAGGCTGTCATGAACTTTTCTTGCTGGGGATTGTTTTCTATATGTAAAGATACTGTTTGACTCAGTAGATCGAGCTCTATTGATGCTATTTGTTTATACTGCCGAAAATTTTGATACACTTCACGCCAACCGAACAGGAATGGTAGGAGGTGATATAATAATAACCAAGATTTATTTTTTTAATCGATATCGCCTCATCCGAAGGAGTAATGTTACTAAAACACACGGGTTACAAAGTGTTGTAGAATTAGGAACAGAAATAATAATGATAAGAAGAAAGAAGCAAGTAATCAGGAGATCAGTAGCCAGTAATTGGCACTGCGTTTAAACTTTTGCAGATTAAAGTTGTTTGGAAAGCATTGAACCACAAGGGAGTTCCACAAGCGAGTTGTGCCAGAAAAAAAAACACACTGTTCGCATAGAATTTCGCCCGAACAATTACCATTAAAATATTTATAAAAAAATGACACACAGAAACAACCTTACGACAGTTGGAAAGTAATTAAAGCCGAGATACCAGGTCAGGATCAGTAATATTGTTGATTCTTCTTTTGATCTTATCAAGGTGCTGAAGGCATAAAGTAGGAGAACCGGACCATATGTTTAAGCAATATTCTAAGCATGGACAAATAGTAGACTTATAGATATATAAGATAGATTCTGGAAAGAAAAATGCTTGTCTGAGAAAGGGATCTGCGACGAGAGATGATGAACCAATTCAGCATTGATCGAAACCTCTAGGAGTTCGCCAAAAAGCGATAGAAGGCTAATACGCTAATAGTTGGAAGAATTGGACAGCTCACCAGTGTTCTTAAAACCTGAAACATCATCTGTTGTTTTATTTTTTAAGACTTCCAGCATGTAGGAAAGTAGCATTTATTATACAGCTTAGAAAGAACAGGGGCCTGTTCAGTAGCACATTTCTCAATCACTATTACAGGGACACCTCCAGGTCAACGTTCTTTATAAGTATCTAGTATCTAGGTTAAAAATGACAGCAGAAACCAAAGAAGGAGTTATACGCCTATCAATCAACAAAGACTCAGTTCTAATAGGGAAGTTAGGCAAAGATACTTCGGATGAGTGAAGAGTAGAGTTTGAGAAGAATTTTCGGGAAAAGCCATCAGCATTATCAGAAGAGAACAATAATACACGAAATTTATGGAAGAGAAGAGGAATAGAGGCCTTACAATTAATAAAGAGCCTTCACTCCTCCGTAATCACGAGAGCGAAAGTTGTTAGAGACTATGCGATGCCAACGCATATTCTCTCAACAAACATGGATTTTACTCTTTCGAAGATTCACTTATATTTATCGTGCCTGTTGTAAGAGCTGTTATATGGGTAGAGTCGAAAATAGTGGTTTCTGTTTGCTATGGTAACCGAACATGCTGGTGTGAACCATAGAAAGGAATGAGGTTTCACCTAGTATTTCCGAGAATGGATGAAAGCGTCCATGCCGGCTCTGACTTTAGAAGAAACCTCAGTGGCGCAATTTTTAATTGTGAGTTTAAAGATGCCAGTCCAAGCTTGGCAAGTGTGAGGAGAGGAGGTAAGAACTAAATGAGAGAAGCCTGTAGCTTATTTTTGCTAGGGAAACGCGCAGTGAATTCCACGATTTGAGTAAGGTATTTGGGCAATGAAAAAATTTAATGTCTGCTAACAAGTAGTACGACAGCTTTTGTGCCGCATTAAACTACGTTTTTATTATGAAACCCTATAATAAAAATATTACTATATATAGTCATCCGCAGACAGATCTGTTTCGCTGTATCACAGCTCATCAGTACGATTAAATATCCGATTGCTTTTAACCCAGGATTGAAAGAGAGAGAGAAAGAGAGAGAACTGGAGTCAATCGGCGATTCTACCTCTGAGCTATGGGCGCTCGGTAGAAGGAGGCAGACTTTTAGCGTATGATGTATCATACGCCAGTAGCCAGAGTGCTCTAATTCATTACTGAATGAGCGATGCGTAGATGCTAGTGTAGCTACTGTTTTTTCAAAGTCTACCATTCTTCCAGAGTGCTCAATCACATATATATGTATATATTGATTGTTTAATTACTTAGTTTCTGGTCATAATAAAATTAGACCAGTGCACATTTGTATTAAAAAGTGTTCAATACAATTATATTGTAGTACTTTTGAATATCTCCACTTGTAAACGAGTTATTACGTGACCTAGGTTTCTACCATGAGTGGTGTCTTCAGGCGATTTTCAGTAACTGATTTTACGTTTACCGTTTATTTTTTTAAGAACGCTCATGTAACGGCGTTTCTTTTTAACGCACACGTGACAGGGAATTTTTGAACGCGCAATTTTTTTTAAATTACAAGGAATTATGACGTTTTCAACCATGGCTATATGAACCTAAGAGGTATTTTTTTAGTATGGTTACACTTCGTCATAATTTTCGTTCTTTCATTCAATAGTTCGTTTTTGTTTGGGAATAGTATAATTTCTAACTTTTCTTCCTGGCACAGTGTACATATTTTGCCACCGTTGTAAGGCCAGGCTGTTTTTACTATACTCCACGTTATGTCTGGGTCTTTTCCATATTTTGATTTTAATTTCCACACGTGGCTAGCCAATTTTGTAGTTTTTTTTTTTAGTTTTCTATTTTAAATGTAGACTTGTGATTGAACCACCTGTTCTTAAAGGTGTCTTTAGTTTTATTCCAAATTTCATGCGATAATAAGTAATACGTGTATAAATCAGATTAATTTAACATTAAATTTGCTAATTTTTCAAAAATAATGTGACACAGATGTTTATTTAATTTTTGCAAGATTTTTAAAACCGATAATTAACTTTTCTTTACAAATATGTCGATCCCTCAAAAATGGCCGAAAAATTAAAAAATTAAGAAAAGAAAATCTAAAAATTTTAGATTACCATCAATATAATCCCAGTTTGAATTACACCAGAATAATTTGCTTACTGGAAATAGTAAATTTAATCATTATCGCCTGGTTCACACTCCACCCACGTCTACTGAACAGGTGAAGAGGCTCATCCCTTGTTCCTTGTTTAGGATGTGGTCTCCGGCTTTCTCTTTTCCAATCGTTTCACTCCTACGTAGCCCCCTGCGCTTCAGTGGTGTTACCGCCTTGCTCGGGGTGATATGATTAAAAAAAAAATTAAGCTTTCAATTAAACTAAAATAAAAGTTTGAAGGAAACTTTTTAATTTTTAAAAATTCAATTTAAAAGTTAGTTCTCCAAAATGAGTGTAGGTACCAAGTATATATATATATATTCCAAGGGTACCTTAGAAAATGTATGAATACATCTCTTCTGTATGCGTAAACTAGCAGGACTGACTGGCTCGTAATTAAATAAAACGAGCTCTACTGGCATTTGAACTCGACACTCTCTGATTTGTCAATTTGAACGGTTAACATTTTCCACCGTGCCACCACGTTATCAGTTATTATAGTTGTTATTTTTATTTGCAATTTCACAGACAAGGCAGCTGTATTTCTTCTAATGTGCAGTTAATATGGACAAAATAGCTTAGACTTAGTGCAAAACCCGTTCAACGATAAGGAATTTGAACAAAAAAGATATACATATATCATCGTTAATTTCGATTTCCAATTGACCGAATTGGCAGGGAGCAAAAGGCAAGTTTATTGCTTTTTAATCTTTACCGTCAAATCTCATCTGAACGAATTAATCGTCCTGGTAGTCAATGTTGCACGAGAATCTCTTCTAAGCAAAAGGACGTTTGCTTTGTGTCGTAATATCAACGCGCTTGTCAACAACGTAACTTCTACTTTCCAAGGGAGAAAAATGAAACATAAAAAAAACGGTTAAACCTCGTCTTCTGGCTTTTCTCGAGAAACGATCACATTCAATGTTAGATTCAGTTTTCACACATGAATCATACGCCTGATTAAATTTGCTGGGAACAGAAGATTTTGAAACGGCTTTACTCAAAGAGAGACAAAAACGAAAACAAAATGACGGGAAAAGTCGTTGTTTATGTACTGGCCGAGTGACGTTGAGAGTTTTGAAATGTCTCCCGAGAAAGCTAAGTAAATTGGCAGGGGCGTATAATGAGCAATTTAGAGGAAGCAGTAAGTACGAAATATTGAGAAATTCAGATAGCAAAATGCGACAATAAGAAGCAAAGGCCTACTTTAGCGTCGAAGGCATTCGACGCAGGAGATGTAGGCAAGGTTTGGACGGTTTCTTTTTCTTTTTTTTCAGTTTTTTTTTACGCACTAACTTTATTGCTACTTCATAGCTCCGTGTTTAGGCATAATGGGAAATCTATACACGAAAACACACGCAAGCACTCAACCACACGCACGCAAAATCAGACATAGACACACACGCCCCCTCTCAACACTCACATACAAAAACGCGCAGTTAAATAAAAAATAAATATATGTTGTTGAAAATTTTCTTTATGGGGAAAGAGTTTTTATTGTCAGAAGCAGAGAATTTGAAGATACAGAATAGCTTTAATAATTCGTTGAAAAAACAGCAAAGCATAAAAAACACCCAAACTTTATGAAAACAAAATAGTCTGTCAAAATGTTTATAATATTATTTAGAAGAAAGATCAATGCATTTTTTAATTAGGTTTTTCAATTTCTTAATCTTTTTTAACATGTACAAAATTTTGTTAAAATATCTTTTTTTTTCTTCAAGGGTAGCTAAATGTTTTACTCCCTCCAAGGCCTACACGTAATTTCATGAAATTTAAAGAAATTAAATTCCGTTACGAAAATTTGTTTTATTAATCGAACGCAAGACAACTTGGAAAATGTAATTCATCTATTTTTTTTTTTCAAACAGTTCAACGTTTTTGGAAAATCTTCTCCGAATAGTAAAATAAAAATGCAATAAAACTATAACATTATCTAATTAGATAAGCTTTTAATATATATATATATATATATATATATATATATATATATATATATATATATATATATATATTAAGGAGAGTTTGAAGAAAACATTTTTCGTTGAATAATGAACTTTTATAAGAATTGGTTTCATTTTTCTTTTTTAATCATAAAAAGTCAGTCATGTCTTTTTCGAGACATAATTGCCTAAGCGTGTATCACGTATGACACTTAACTGATTGATTAGTTATACGCGTATATGTCTGGTCTTTATGGGTGTGTGAATACGATATTTATATGTGTATATGGAAGGATGTGTGTATATGTATGTCTACATATGTGTATATACATGTGTAAGTGTGTATATGTGTATACCTGTGAGACTAACCTTGACCCTTCTATCCCCTCCTCTGAGTTTTTCATTCCTGGTTACCTTTCCCTTTTCAGGAAGGACTCCAATGTCCATATGCATGGGCTTGGTGTTTATGTCAGCGAACACCTCCCTCTAGCCAGGGTAACATCTCTCGAATCCCTGGATCATTCTTTCATGTGCTTCCGTCTCTCACTTCTAAGCTCTATTAGCTATCTGTTCTTCCTCTACCGCCCCTCCTCCTCCACTGACTGCTCGGTACTTGATAGCATCTCTACTAATATCGACAAGGCTATTTCTTCTCATCCATCTTCCCATATATTTATGTTTGGTGACTTTAACGCCCACCACACCAAGTGGCTGGAAAACTCTGTCACCGACCTTGCTGGGATCCGCATCATGAATTTTTCAATAACCCAAGCTCTTACGCAAGTGGGGACTCTTTACTAGACTTCTGCTTCTCTTCCATCCCAGACTCTTGCACTACCAGAAACTCTCGGAAACTCTGACCACGCCGTAGTTTCCGTCAACATCTGAATCCACTCTCACTCTACCCAAGAAACCCAGACCAGCAGAATATCCTACTGCTACCAGAGAGCAGACTGAGATTCGTTCCGAGACTTCTTCTGTGACGTCCCCTGGAACAACGTCTTCAGTTTTCCCGTCAAAGACTGTGCGTCCGATGTCTCCTCTTGGTTTAAGGCTGGCATCGATGCTTTCATCCCTGCCAGGAAATTCCAGCTTAAATCAAATTCGTCTCCCTGGTTCTCGCCCTCTTGCTCGGCCGCCATTGCCCACCGGAACCATTTCTCCCGGCTCTATCGAAGCCACTCGTCGAACCAAAACAAGCGCCTTTTCGCCTCAGCTCGTAATAAGTGTAAAAAATTCTAAACGAAGCTAAGCTGGTGTTTGCAGCCAGAATGAAGCAACGAATAGCATCCTCTAAGTTCGGCGCCAAAGATTACTGACGACGCTGCAAATGCGTGCTCAACAAGAGTAAGACTTCAATACCCCCACTAATCAATGAATCTGAGGTTCTCACCTCCCCAGCGGAGAAGGCTGAATGCTTTGCTCGTATTTTCTCCACCAATTCAACACTGGACTCGTCAGGAGTACCTACACCCGACTTCCCACCTAGAACTAAGGCTCAACTAAATAACGTCCACGTTACACCCTCGCTGATTTCTAAGATAATCTCAAAACTTGACCCCCACAAAGCGAGCGGCGGGGACGGAATCCCAATCATAGTTCCTGAAGAAATGTGCCCCAGAACTCTCCTCTGTCCTCTCTAAACTCTATAACTCCTGCCTCTCTGCTTCCTGCTTTCCTGCTTGTTGGAAGTCCTCCTCTGTAGTTCCTATATTTAAGAATACTGGCGAACCCTCAGACCCCGCTCATTACCACCCTATCAGTCTCCTCCCGATCTTTTGCAAAGTTTTCGAATCCATTATCAACGTCGAGGTGATTCAGCATCTCACGGGCTACAGGCTTCTCTTGGACAAGGTACGGTTTTCGCTTCACAAGGTCTACTGCTGATATGCTAACGACCATTACCGTGTACATATACCAGGCTCTTAACAAGAATGGCGAAGCATGAACCGTTGCCTTGGATATCTCCAAAGCGTTCGACAGAGTCTGGCATGCTGGCCTTTTATGGAAACTGCGGAGCTACGGTATAACTGGACATTTGTTTGACCTCATCCAGTCATTTCTATCTAACCGCACATTGAAGGTAGTATTAAATGTATGAGCATGTATGTCCATATGTATGTATGTGCATACATATTCGTGCGCTTGTAATTGGGTGTGTATGGATTTATGGTCACTCATTCGGCCCACTTAACATTTTCTCCTCTAACCTTGGGGACCCTTACAAGATACGGCTAAAGATTTTTAGTCTGGGTTTTGATTTCGTTTTCGCATTTTTTGGAAATTGTGAAATTGTTTTAAAAACCAAATAAAACGTGGTCTGATGAGATGGGCTTATTAGCTTATTGAAATGGATTATAATTTATAACAACTTTAGATGATGTGTTGAGTTTTCATATATATATATATATATATATATATATATATATATATATATATATATATATATATAGCGCAACGGTCTATGATAGAGAGGCTTTAGGTACCTTCAAAAAATCGCTAAAAAAACATCATGAAACAGCATAGTATGAATAAAAAAGTTCATAAACTTAATAAAACAAACTTTTTCCATCAAAATATTTATATTATTATTAAGAGGAAAGATCAAAGCAATTTTTAATTATTTTTTAAAAAAAATTTAATCCCTGCTAACATTTTTCGAAATTTTGATAGAAAATGTTGTTTTTATTTGAGTTAGCGGCTAAAAAAAAGTTTACGTCTGTTTTACAATGGGTTACGTAATGATGACACAACCCACTTTTTTTCCAGTTAACAAACACATTAATTTAAAAATTCTCGCAAAATCAAATAATAGTCAGATTTGAATTAAACTTTCAGTACTCATTCACAAATGAATGAACTTATTTTTGAAATTATTATGTTTTTAAATATCTTGGTGAAAATATTTTTTTTTAACTCTGTTACCCCCCTCTACGTAAATCCATGAAATTTTAATAAATTTTAATTAGCTGTAAAAACGTTTTCATTAGTTAAATGCAGGACTCATTGGGGCATATAAATCATCTATCTTTTTTATTTTAAAGTGGACAACCTGATCGAAAATCTGCTCCGAAGAGTAAGATAAAAATGCAATAAAACTCTGATATAATTTAATTTGATAAGCTTTTAATTGCTGGAATAAATAATAATAATTAAGGACATTATAGTCTGAAGAAAAAATGTTTTCGTTTACTAATAAAATTTTGAAATAATTGTTTTTATTTTTTTTTTATTATAATAATTCATAAAAGTGTTTAAAATATTTTAAAAACCTTTTATAAAAATGTTGTTGAATTTCTTTTTTACTTAAGAATTGATTATTATATTGCCTATCGAAAATTGAAAAGTTTAATAAAAATCATTCACCCATTTTATTTTTAAAATTATTAAAAAAAAAAAAATTTGGAAAGTTTTATTAAGTACGGTGTTCCATAGGAGTCATAACAACTTTCCGTAGAGGTATTGTTTTTAGAAATTAACAAGTGTTTGGATGAATTCTCCTTACATCGAAAACGACACAAACCAAACTTTGATTCTAATTTCATTCTTTTTTTATTAAATTAAAATTATTCTAAAAGAAATTTAATATTTTTAATTTTTTAGAAAGCATTTTAATAAATAATTTAAGATAAATATGTAATATCTAAACATAAAAATATTTAATATTTCAGAAAAATATTAATAAATAACATAATATAACTTAGTTCGGTTATTTTAATTTAATTCTTTCTTTTAAAAGAAATTTAATTTTTATTTATTCAGAAAGTATATTTTTATTTATTCAGAAAGCATATTTTTATTTATTCAGAAAGCATAGTCTGGCTATAAATCTAAACTAAAATTCTATAAAACATTATACTTGCTGAAAATATTATGTTAAATTTTTAATTTTACTATTTAGTTAAAAAACAACAAAAAAACATTAAATTTCCAAATGTTACGTTTTAAGCTACATTTATTTTTTGTCACTTTCGGTCTCCATCCAAACGTCATTCACACCTGCTACTTGTCAACACATCATTTGTCGAACTAGATAACGCTGACAAGAGGGCTATCGTCATTAAAGAGTGATTTATTTCGTAAATTTCCCGACAGTAAGCACTTAATACTTGTTTGAAATCAGATAAAGGTAAGTTTCAATTATAAAAATCTACTTAAATAAAGTGTCAAGGAGGTATTTTTTTTTTTTTTTTGCAAGATTTTTACATAATGTGTCGATTAGTCAATAATGGCGGTAAATTTTTAAAAATACTTTTCAGCAGTTTTTGATTCCGATCAATATAATTTCGGTTTGAACTAAACCAGGGTATTTTGCTTACTGTAATTAGTAAATTTAATCTCTTGGCTAAAATTAAAGCTTCAAGAAAACATTTTTATTTTTAAAAATTAAATTTAAATTGAGGTATCGAAAATGAGCAGTGATTTTTTGGAGGTACCTAGGCTATATATATATTCTTCACTAATCAACGACATAATTATTACAAAAGTAAAATAATAAAGCACTGTTAAATAGCAAACACGCGCGCCACAGATATTATAACTAGTAGTAAAGTTTAATAACTGGTAGTAAGGCGAATGAACTGAGTTGATGCTGCTTCGCTAGTGTCACTCTCGCAACGAGCGTGACAGGATATATATATATATATATATATATATGTATATATATATATATATATATATATATATATATATATATATATATATAATGTTTTTTTTTAAATTTTGATACGGAGTATAACAAGGGAAAAGTGAACCCAATCTTTTCTTTGTCCAGTAGAAACGTTGTAAATCAGATGAAAATATGAACCCAATATTTGACCAATATCTTCAATTGGTTAAACATTGTTTTGAATAATATAATCTGACTTCCTGTAGTAATTTTCGGTCGGATCAGTTTTATTACTTAATAACAACAGAAACGTGACCGCACCTCCTACACACATACACACTTTATGTCCTGTAGAAATGTTTAAATATTTAATAAAAATATGTGCCGAACGTTTGTCTAACATCGCCAATTGTTAAAATACGTTACACAGTTTATGCACAAATAATAATACACGTTTGATAAGATTAACAAATATTAAAAGAACAGTAACAAAACAAACCGGACTGCACTCATTTACCTCCCACGTATTTTGAAATTACATTTCAAATAAAATAAAAATAAAAATAAAGCGAAAAGAAAAGAATAAAGCGTCATGTAAACAGACTAACGCTTTGATTCCTTGTTTTCTAAATCTCAGCGCCGACTCTACGAGATTGACCCGCATTAAAAACTGAAAAAAACTGGATTGACGAGATCACATGAAAAAAAAAAAACAAAAAAAAAACAACTAACGGCCTTCAACGCTAACAAAACGAACATACAAACCTGTCAAAAATCTCCAGCTTTTTGTGCAATACTCTCGTTTTAACTGCTTCATAAATTAAATTCAATACTTAAAAGCTTCCCCCACTTTCTTTTTCGTCTTCTTTTCATTATTATTATTATTATTATTATTATTATTATTATTATTATTATAATGTTGCGGGGGTTCAAAAGTGTAGAAAAAAAATAAAAAAAAAAGAATTCCTAACAAAAAAGAAACAACTTCTAAAAATATATTTGCCGGCATATTAGATGTGAATATTTTCCAAAAAATGCACCAGAAATTTACCCTGCATTAGCATGTAATAAAGGGTCTGGAAGACCATGAAAAAAGAAGGGTTCACCAGAAATCAGCGCGCGCATAGAGTGCTTAGCTCTGAAAATAAAAATGTAAAAATGAATGAAATTATTTTTGAAATCACTACTTTTAAAAAATCTTCACTAAAATATTTTTACTTCTGTTATGTAATTAATCTTTGTTGGTAAAATTGGTTTTATTAGTTAAACGCAGAAAACATCATTTTTTCTTTCAAACATTTTGTCTTTATTTCCGAAAATAAAAAATGCAATAAAACTATGACATAATTGAATTTGATAAACTATTAATTGCTTTAGTAAATAATGTCATTACAGTCTGAAGAAAAAAATTCGATTAATCATGAAATTTTAAAAGATTTCTTTTCATATTTTTTTATTATAATAATTTATAAATTTTCAAAAGTATTTTTAAAATACTCGAAAGACTTGTAGACGTTAGGTTCTTAATTTATTAAATGAAGACGATATTTACTAATCGGAAATTTAAAAATTAATGCAAATCGTCGAGCCATCGTATTTTTAAAATAATTTTAAAAAAATTTATGTATTTGAATTTAATTTTTATATGGTAATTTCTATGTGAACATTAAAAGGGTCATGTATTTCACTGTTTTCCCTTACAGATATAAAATTTGGACAATTATATCAATTCTGGTCGCCTTACACTTAGCTTATCTTGAATCTGTCCGTCATCACACGTCAATCATTTACTGGAAATGTCAGCGATCAACGTACCGTGATTAAGAAATAGTTTTATTCTAAATTTCATGCTATAAATAAGTAATACATGAGAAAATCAGATTAATTTAAATTGAAATTTACTAACATTCTAAAAATAACTTGTCACAGATGTATATTTTATTTTTGCAATATATTAAAAAAGAAATAATTCATAAAAAGAAAGACAAGTAGTAAAAATTATATATTTCCATAAAATAGTAATAGCGAAATATAATAACGATGAAAAAATGCTAAACCAGTTTACCGTTTCTCTATAATCAGAACAAAATCCGAAGACAAAAAATGGGAACAGCGACTAAAAAGATATACAACTCCAGGCGAATATTATATGAAAAAAATATAAATTAAATTAATTTTAAAAAATGAATATAATTAAAAATTAATTACGTTTTAGCCCACCAGCTCCTCCTTCCGCTTACAGAGAGATGAATAGGAGGGTTGTATATACATTGATTCCAATATTTTTAAATGATATTCGTTATTAGCGTTACTCCGCATTGATAAAATATTTGGTCTATAAAACTGAATATGCATTGGTTTTTAATCAAATGTTCAAAAGTTACCGAACCTAATAACATTAATATATCTATGTAAAATGTTCACCTATCCCTTGCGAATGTTAGCTGGTAAGTGTTTGTTGATCTGTGCTTCCATCCTGTGTGCCGTTCTCCCTACATTGACAACATCGCTCTGAAATCTGAATTACAGAACTAATATTTTGGGTAGGCAGAGTATCCTTCCGGATCAGTATCCACATTGGGGTATGCACAAAATAAATAAATAAATAAATAAAAATTAAATAAATAGGTGGATTGGGGAGAAAATGGTAACTTCTTACACGAATTAAAATTTGATTATTAAATATCTCACTGATCACATCAATTCACGGCAAGCGCAAATAGACGAGAAATTTCAAGTGATCAATGGGCAAATGTGTCGATCGCTCAAAAATGGACGCAAAATTGAACGATTAAAAAAAAAATTGAAAAACTTTAGATTCCGACTAATATAATTTCTGTTTAAAATGCACCAGTGACTTTTGCTTACTGGAAATAGTAAATTTAATAATGTAGCTTTCAATTAAAACTAAAATATTTTTAAGAAGTTAATTTGAAAGTTAGTAATCGAAAATGAGTGGACGTACCTAATATGCAGGGTGTCCATAATGTCTCTGCAATTTGAAACGAAATTATTACAAAAGTAAATGAACAGACAAAAATGTGAAAATTAATTCAAAATGAGACGCAGATATTGATTTTTTTCATAACTAATTTAATACACCTTTATATGAGCGCCATCAATTTCACGAAACACATCAAAGAGATGCTCAATTTCTTACAAGATCGACGTGTACAAGAAGAGCATAGATAAATATATTTCGTAACATAATAAGATATCAAATAAATACTTGGTTCACCTGAATAATACTAGTTACCATATGACTAATAATAATGACCCTTCAAAAAATAATTGCAACGGTTGGAAACATAAATCCTACACATTGAATGGCCGATATATATCTGAAAGTATTGTTTCTAGAGCTTGATTGATTCAGATGATGGTGATGTTAAATTTTACTTCGGATCAACCGTGAACATGTGGAAGTTTAGATTTAACAACCACATATAGTCCTTAAAGAACAGTAAATCCAGCAACAACACTGCTTTATCTATAAATTATTGAAAATGAAAAGAACAATTTTAGGAACCAATATCGTCATACTAATCAATCCAGCGCTTACAAGAAAAGAAGACAGATGTAATTTATGCCGTTTAGAAAAACTTGTCATTTTAAACCATATAAATAACCCTAAACTACTTAACAAAAAAATCGATTTAATGACCATATAGTGATATAGAAAAAATACTTACTTGAATTCTTAGACCCCAATTGATACAGATTCCGCTACATACGTTTGACTTTCTTCCTCACTCCCTTACTTCCCTTTTTCTTTCTTTCTTTCTTTCTTTCTTTCTTTCTTTCTCAAATATTACTATTAATAATGATGTATTACGCCTCTTTGATTTAATTGCTGTACATTTTAATACTTTTTAATTTTAAAATTGAAATTCTATAATTTTACATTTAAAACTTTAATTCTAATTTTTGCTCTCCATTTAGTCTTCGTTTATTCAAATTTTGCTATTAAAAAACAATAACCTAACTTTATAAGATTTAACTCCCACGAACGTCGAGTGAACATAAATTCAGACCTATATATTAAACTGTCAGTTTGTAATATGCACCTGATGATTGCATAACGCATGAAACTCCGTGTCGTGCCATAGCTGTAGAACAATATATACATATACATTTATTAATACATTTATTAATATATATATATATATATATATATATATATATATATATATATGTTTCATTAAAAATGACAGACAAGGTATTATGGTCTATATTTCTGAGATGAGGTATTATTTACACTATTTACATTATCCGGACTATTGTCCTCATCTAGGCTGCCATTTGTAAGAAAGATCCCACGTTGAAAGCAGAACGACTGCTGTCGCAGATCCTAATCTAGAACAAGGATCACTGCCAACCTAGGACATACAGGTAGTAATCTCAACGTTACAGAAAGCTACCTCACATGTATGGTCTACCTAAGATTCATAAAAATGGTATTCCGCTCAGACCGATTGTTAGCAGCATAGGCTCGGTGTGTCATCCTCTGAGTCGCTTCCTTGTGAATAAAATTGATCCACTGATAGGAAAGTCACCATCATATGCTTGAAACTTCGCCCACTTCGTAGAATTTATCAAAAATGCTCCCATCCAATGCAACCAGATAGTGAGCCTGGATGTGTTGAGCCTGTTCACCAAGGTATCTAAAGTGGAGGCCCTATCGGTAGTCAGGGACAGACTGGCCTTGAACTCATCCCTAAAAGAACGTACCAGCATTTCAATAGATAACCTGATGAAGATGCTGACTTTCTGCACACAAACAACACACTTCGGTTTGGGATCAGACATACATCGGCAGGATGAAGGCTTAGCACTGGGATAGCATTTATCACCATCATTGGCTAACATATACATGGAATACTTTGAAGTGATGGCATTAGGATCCACAACTTTAAAACTAACTCTATAACTGAGATACGTTGATGAAACCTTCATACTCTGGCCACACCAGGAGGAAGTTCAGACGCTACTGGACCATGTGAACTCAATAAGATCATCTATACAGTTCACTACTGGCATTCCTTGAGTGGAGTGTTCAAGACATCCGTATACCGCAAACCAACGTTCACCGGACAATACCTTAACTTAACTAGTACCACCCATACAATGTAAAGAAAGGGATAATCAGCAAGCAAAAGACATAAGCGCCGACCCAGAGTCATACGAACAGGAAATGGTCAGTATAAGCAGTACCCTACAACGTAACAACTATCCAGGGTGCATGACAACAACTCCAAAGAATATTGAAGGGAGGGTGCACAAGGATAACAACTGTCAAGAAACAGCCTCGGTCTGTCTACCCTATGCAAAGGGGTATCGGTGAATATACAAAGGATCTGTTGTTCATATAACATCAGGACGATCTTCAGAAGTGGTTCTACACTTCACAGATACCTCTCTCGAGTAAGACCTCCAACAAAGGAAGGCATGACTAAGGACTGTGTGTACGCCATTCCATGTAGCTGTGAAAAAATGTAAAGGAGAAACAGGCCAACCTTTAAGGTAAGGCCACAAAAACATCACAAGGCTGTAACACGAGAGGAGACAGAAAAATCAGGCGTAGCTGACAACATATGGAGAGATAAAGAGGATCACCTCCCCCTATGGGATAAAGTTGACATAATAGATAAAGTACGCCACTGGAGACTACGTAAAATTAAGGAATCTGCACATGTTTGGCTACCAAAATCTCCTATTTCTAAGCTTACTAAGGGCAGAGATATATACAAGACGAGAACTAATCATACAGAATGCCAGAAAAATCATGAATGTAAAACTTTGCAATATGAACTCTGGTAAAAAATACTGGAGAAAACCATTAACATCAAAAATTGCAACATGAACTCTGGTAAAAAAAACAAACAAACTAGAGAAACGATTAATATAAAAAAATTGCAATATGGTAAAATATGGTTACTGAACTTTAGGTTTAAAAGTCACAGAAATTCAGTTGTTGATGTTTTTAAGGACACATGGCCCAGTCTGTTCACCAGACGTTGGTTAGTTCCAGTGACTTGACCCAAAGAGTTCAATTCCAGGCTAAAGCAGTGGTGAACTTATAGAGTCGGGTTACAGAGCGATAACTCATGACTACCAAAACAGGCTTCGCACAAGAAATGAGAATGATATACCCCAGTGATCGTAAGAAAGGGTTCGCTTTGAAATTCCTAGCACCTGAAGAAGGCCGGAGCGTGCAACTGCCAAAACGTCGTACAAATGGCAATCAAGAGGAAGAAAATAGTCCAAATAATGTAAATAGTGAAGTATTATGGTAACGTATTTTATATGATTTTTCGTGTGATCTTATAATTTTACTAATTTTACCGTGTAAAACGCACATATAACTGTACATATATATAAACACTATGAATATTCAGTTACACTTTTAAAAAAATTCTTCCTTAATAATGACTTATAGTATTGCTGAAAGCGCTCGGTAAAACAAAACACACACACACACACACACACACACACACACACACACACACACATATTCTGGGGAAATGGTAGATTTAAAAACAGTAACTACTCACTGTTATTTACGCATCGTCCTTCAGCAATAAATTGAACACTCTTGACTACTGGCGTTTGTTTACATTGTGTATATAACACAACACACTAAAGAACACAACGAACATCACTTAGTTGCAACCCAGGTTTCGACCATGTAAGTCTCATCAGGCGAGTACGTTGTGTTTTTAACATATAGCTGTGTATGCATATTCAGTTCATTTGAGCATTGAGCACTTTTTTCGAACTACCGTCTGTTGGTCCAACCATTCACTATTTGCCTAGTATATATATATATATATATATATATAATTATAATTATTAGGCCACCCGATTTTTTGAAAATAAATTGTGTATTTCATACTATTTTTAGTATTTATTGCCAAGTGGATAATTCTGAATGAAAATAGAATGTTTTGTTTTTGTTATTATTACTTTGCAAAATTTTACAAGGCAAGGAAACAAAGATGAACTTGTCCGATTCACCCTAAATTTCCTTCATTTTTTCCTTGATGAACTACAATATAGGTAATTATTAAATATTTATAAATTCATTTGATGCACATGTCATTGTGCAGTATTTATTAAAGAACCATTCTATTTTCATTTACAATTATTGACTTGGCAATACATACTAAAAAATAGTATGAAATACATCATTTTTTTAAAATACTGGGGCGGCCTAATAATTAGAGCCAGTAGTGTATATATATATATATATATATATATATATATATATATATATATATATATATAGTGCAAAGAAAACTTCGTAGTTTCGTGAGGTGTGTCTTTACTCATATCGGGGTGTGTTTTTTTTTTTTTTTAAAGCTGAAGACATCATAACGGTGACCACACGAAAGTTCGAATAGGGCATGAACCTGTTCATTTAGAGTAAGGAATTATTTGTACTAAAACTATTGCCACCCCGATATCACGCACTTTGCGATAAAAAAACTGCTTGCAAATGTGTCTTTTATCAGTAAAACTACTGAAAAATCATTGCGTTACAAACTGTCACAACTCTACACTATATACATGTGCGTGTGCGTGCGTGTGTGTAAAAAAAGAAACAAGAGGCTAAACTGTACTTAGCCTACGCGTTTCGTCCTCTGAGGTGCTTGATCCAGGCAATGTTAACGGAAAAACGCCTCTGCTAAGTACAGTTTTTTCCTCTTGTCTCTTTTTTATTCATTTTGTCTCATCTAAACATACACTCCATCTGAGAATATATATGTATATGATTCCATACGTTTAAAATTGTCGCTATGAAGGCCTCTTAAAAATGAGTAATTGTGCGCAGACATGCGTGTATGTATAGACGTCAAGATAAGGACTCCTGCTGATATCGATAATGATTTCTCCAAAGCGTATAAATGCATCCTCTCTTACAAATAAGCACCTGGAGATGAGCTGTCCCCACTCGCCTTAAGTCTACGGCCTCAAACGTTCTTGGGTTAAAATTCCAGGCGTGTTTCCACCTGCTCATCCACACACACCTGATGAGTCAATCAATCATCCTGGGACAGAATTCAAAAAATAAATAAATAACACGCATTGATCCTAACTCCTTTCCTATTTTGTTTTTCTCTGTGCGCCCCGAACCCTACATTTTTTACTCTACCCCAGTCCCTTGTCTGCTCACCGACCTGCACACTTATGTTGACTATTTTAAACCTGTTCTCATCCAATACCGGTTATCGCCGCTTTGGTCGTTTCTTCCACATTTCACTTGATATGCTGTCAAGGAATCTGCAATATATCATGCAAGGATCGCCTTGATCATGCCTTGATGACAGGAAAAGTACCCACTGACCCCGTATAGATTTCTTCTTTTAAGTCGTCCGCCGACTCGGGAGCCGACTATGGCAAATGAATGCTTGGCTAAAGTGGTATGAAGGTGGTCCATCTCACTATTTTAAGAAGCAATGACAGGTCCCTGTCAAGTCTGACAATGGGTGTTACAGCTTTTTATTTATCTTACTTGTCAAATCGTAAATTTAATATGAAAGAGTGATTTTACCAATTCTCTTCGTCAGTTGTCTTCAGTAAGGGATGTTGATTCAAGCGTTTCGAACGGATCAGTCAGATAATTGCCATACGTGATACACGCTTCGGCGATTCTGCCTCTTTCGAGACTTGACTGACTAGGTAGAACATTTTCCCGTTGTAGGTTGCTTTTCTTTTTAGCGGTAAACTGGTTGCCAACCAAGCCTATGGAACCCAATCTGTTCTGCTATTCAATTCTTTTATCCAGATCAATCAGTTAATTGTCATACGTTATATACACCTGGGTGATCATGTCTCTTTCGAGACATGACTGACTAGGCAGAAGATTTTCCCGAAGTAGGTTGACATTTCTTTCTGCGGTAGATTGGCTGCCAATCAAGGCTATAGAACTCAATTTGTTCTACTATTTCGTCGATAGCTGAATGGAGAAGAGATGGATTAATAACTTTTCCAACGGTATTTGTGTGTAAGTGAATAAGACAAATTCGACTACTCGTTTCGAAGTGATATACATTACACGATAAAAATAACACTTGTTGCTTCCATTTTTTTTATCTTTTTGTTATTGTGCCCCCCTACGAGGAATGGACTCTTCCTCTTACTATATAAAACTACCTACGTGATTTGCAGAGGTGGTTGAACGACAGTTAAGACCATCTCGCGCATTGTCGAACTCACTGCCTTCAGGCAGAGAATAATAATTAATCAGGTCGAGGCTTCACTGAAGGGTAGAGTCTCGTCTGGGGAAAATCAGATATTAATTTTTGCCTGAGCTATATGGCCCGTATTACCCACATTAAAAATGCTTTGTGCCACATTTTGTTTTAAGTGGGAAGGCAATTAAATACTAGTTGGACGACAGTTAAGTACTGCAGTTAACGAACAGCTAGTACACAGTTAAAGCCAGTTGCTAGACAGGCAATAAGCAGCATAACTGTACCGTTCGGACTTACTTATTTTTAGTTACTCATTATTAACACTTACTTTTTGTATATGTTGTTCTTGTTATACTAATACACTGTTCTGAACCTACCTCCTGTGTTCCGTGTTTTAATTCCGGCCAAACCGGTCACTACAACTTTGCGGAGAAGTTTCGTCACAACAACGCCACAACAAATTGGCGACGAAGGTCCACAACAATTTTGGCATATATTTTGTCCAACTATTCAGAAACTATAAACAATGTTAAATGGAAAAAACCACAGAAACGATTCTGATTCATGTGCAAAATGGCTGACTAATTCTCAGTGATCTCCAACCAGAGCATTTTTAATCCTAAACTTTATTAAGGTACAAATCTTGAGAGCCACTAGATTAGATAACTAAAGTCGAAATGTTAATGATGAGGGATATCTGGAATATAAATGGAGAAGAAATTATTAGAAAGTGAAAAATAAGAATACGGCGGATAGATAACGAGTGACCATTGACCGTTAAAGATATTATTTCAATGTCGTAAAACATTAAATATGTAGATGGCCAATTTAAAAATTATATTTTGACAAAAGTGTAAAATAAAATGCATGCACGTTTCATTAAAAAAGACAGACAAGGTATTAAGGTTAAGTTTTTCTATAATTTTTCCTGTGATTTTATGAGTTTTTCTTTTCTAAGCATAAATGATATAAAAGAGATAATTAGGAATTAAGAATTTGTGAAGTTAGGTGACGTTTAGTTGTCAGTCGAGATGCTCACCACCAAAATATGTCAGCCTGTGCTGACATCACATTAACTCACAACAGCAACCACATTCTTCTTTCCTCTTGTCGTCTTAGTCAGCTTCTCACGGTTAATGACATTTCAAGAGACACACATGCACCAATAAATAAATCAGTAGCGATCGAAAATAGAGCAAAGAACAGAGTGTTTTTTATTTTAAAATAAGCTAATATTGAATTAGACAAAGGGCAGGGTATGGAACTGATTTTTTTTCCAAGTTAGGTACACCATACAAAGGGTGAAGCCGGGCCCCACATGTATAATATAAGTAAAAAAAATTATTGCAATAAGCAGAAGCTTTATTCCAAATATAAATTGAAATATGTGTAATTAATAGTAAAGTTTATAATATTGTTACTTTATTTTGTCACATGAACTTCTAGTAATGAATAAAATAAATACTGTTCATCTTCTATTGTCTAAAGGTCCTCTGGTTTATGTGAAAACCCACGCCTGAGTCTCTTTCATTACGTGACAATTCATGAGTCTTTGAACCAGTTAAATTATTATATGAAAATTGACGAGGGCAAGTCTGGGCGCAACAGCCTTCCACAGCTACAACCCTGACAAATTAGTGAATTATAGAATTGCGTTTTCCTTAAGCATTTATTTGTTCGCTTTTTTCTTTGTCAGTCCTCATTATATAATAGTGAGAAAACGGAAATGGCAGCGAGACAGGACGTAAAAAGCAGTGTCATGTTGTTTCATTCAATGTGTTTAGAACAAAGTTGATAGAAAATAGATACAAATGTCATCGGTATTCGGCTCGCTAAGCTTCTATTACTTGCCGACTATCAGTATGTCATTCTGTAACCCCCAGCACAAACTCTCACCTTCCGCCTCCTACATCTCAGCACACACACACACACACACACACACACACACACACACACACACACACACACACACACACAAAACTGAAATGTGGTTCTACAGAAGGATGCTGCGGATATCATGGATGATGAGGTTTTGGAAAGAGTGGAAACGAAATTAATACTGAGAATCAGGAAAAGGCATCTAAAGTTCAATGAAGAATGAGGGCTTGGAGAACCTAATACTAACAGGCCAGATAGATGGGGAAAAGAGACAGGGGAAAGCAGCATGTTCACATTCTCTGTGGATAAAAGCGTTAGTTAGATCCAGTGACTTGACCCAAAGATTTGTGAGTTCCATACCTAACTCCAGCAGTGGTGAACAAAGAACTTAGAGAGTTGAGTTAAAGGAAACAACTATATGACACCCGAAAGGGGCATGACACATTGAATGTCAATGATATAACTCAGTGACTGAGTGACTGAAATAAAAGGCTAGGTTCGAAATTTCAAGCACCTGAGGAAGGCCGGAGAGTATAACGGCCGGAACGTCGTGAATATGGCAATAAAAATGAGGACAACAGTCCGAACAATGTAAATAATGTGGTCATTAATATATTAAATAAAATGCGGATACTCCCGTTTGTAAGTTTTTAATAGAGCATAAAAAATGACTTAATTACCGCCTAGATTTTTTAATTTTTTTTACCTGGCCTCATATTCAAAATAAAAGTGTCATTATGTAATTAATTGCGGCGCGTCTCAGGATGCATCAAACTTTTGCAATTTTCTGAATTCTGAGTAAAAGTGACAAAAGCATTTGAAATAAAAACTTTAATACTGAATACTGACTTATAAATGAGTGAATATGGTATTTATTTTTTACATCCATAGGTGAACGCCGAAATTCCCCAAAAGGGCGTGTCGGCTATTACTCTTTGAGAACATACATGTTTCTGTTGCATTGTAAACTACCAGCTGTTGGAAATTTTAATGTTTTTTCTTCTTTTTCATTATTTTGTGAAATTCCACCTCATTAAAATATTCCTTGCTTGTTGCACAAGGAACGAGCAAGGAATGAAAGCATCACACACACACACACACACACACACACACACACACACACACACACACACACACACACACACACACACACCACGCTTTTTGTAGCGAACCACCCTTTGTATTCCATTGGTGACATATAAGTTCCACTCGAGCAGCTTCTCCCTACGAACAGCTGCAAACACGCACACAAAATATTCAAAATAGTCGGTGAAAAATATTAAATCAAGCCAAAACAAAAACAAACTTAGATAATCTCGACGCGTTGCAAGCTTGCCTCGCTAGAACCATCACAACTGCCTAGAGTGTTCGATCCTCAATCGGCACCTCATAATTTGTGCTATATTTGGGCATTTGCAGGTGGTGCAATGGTTAGCAAGCTTCTCTCGCTAGGATCATTACAATTGAGTAGTGAGTTCAATCCTCACTGGATGTCCCATACTTTCGGCGTTGTGCCACATTTAAGCTATGCTTAGAAACTTACCATATATTTAAGCTGCACTTAGAAAAATTACCATAACAAAAAAGTGTGGCAATTTAAATCATCATTTATTGAAATATACCTTTTTTTTTCCTACATAGATATTCACTTTGTACAAGTCCCAAAAGCCACTTGAGGTAGGGTGTTACAGAATAAAGGACACGAATTATGGTGATATGTGAGGAAGATAACAGTTGACCCTAGATTTGAACAGGTTAAGATTATTGTGATCCGAGTGATTATTGTGTGAGAGAGGGTTCCCCAGAGCAGCTGTTCGTGAGAAGACGATGCTCGAGTGGAATTTCCATCACCCGAATGGAATACGAAGAGTGGTTTGCTACAAAGTGCCTGGCATGGCGGGACTTAGCGTAAAAGTTAGGACTAAGGAATGTAGTTCGTCTGTAGAGCTTCTATGGAAATTACAAAGGAGAAACTTGCGACGTTTCATCTGTGAGAAAAAAGTTGCAGGTGAAAAAAATTGACAGTCACAAGTACGCGGAGACGATTTTTAACTCTTTCGAGGCTGCAAAATGAAAACTGGGCAGCTTTCCGTTCATAAATACCGTGAACATATATATATATATATATATATATATATATATATATTAAAAATATAAAATGGCGATAATTTACCCACCGCACCATGTATATTGTTAAATATAAGAGACGATGAATGTCTATTATGTTTATTCATGAGCCGTTTTAAACATCCTATTTTGTTTTTTATTTCAGGTGAAAATAAAGACAAAAATTCTCCAACATTTGGATAATGTTTTATTAAGTTGGTTCTAAGCTTTCAGTTCTTCCGTAGACTTACCTGTCACTTTTTTGATCAGAGTCCAATTAAACAACATTTCTTAGTAAAACATAATGTATATCAGAGGAGAAATAAGGTTAGCTAGGATAAGATTTTCTTTAATGTATATTGATATTATCTTTTAGCAGATATATTTTCTGTCATAACTGAAATTTTAAACACACACACACACACACACACACATATATATATATATATATATATATATATATATATATATATATGTATATATAACGGAAAACTCAGCACATCATTATACAGCGTTTCTAAACTACAATTAATGCCAACAAGTAAACTTTTAGTACCTATCACATCAGTTCGCAAATAACAACTTGTAAATTGCGGACTGATGTGATGAGTACTAAAAACCTAGCCGTCGACATAAATTATAGTTTATAAGCGCTGTAGATGAAATGTTGATTTTTCTTTTATGTATATCATATTCCTCTGGATAATATCCATTCAGCACTTTATATGGATCTATCTCTTTAATATTTTATATTGATTAATAATTTTTTTATTATACCTTTCGTATACTGATTTGATATCATTACCTCTCTCTCTCTGACTTTCCCTCCCCCCTCTCTCTCTCTCTCTCACTATATATATATATTAACCAGTTATTGGTCAGAATGAAATTAAATCAGCATACAGTTGTGTTAAAAATGGCTCAATACATATATAATATAGGGCATCTACATATTTTCATTCGGAAGTCAGTCTATTACACAACCTTGGTTTTAACCTTTCGGTATCTTTAGACGTTTCATATCAAGTGATTATCCAATGCTTTTTGTAAACGCACAACTGGAACTCTCAAAACTTCTGAAAGTCCCTATTATGCGTTTTAAAAAAATGCATAATCAGTTGATATAAAACGCGTGAAAATAGCTAAAAGTGAAAACCAAGATTGCGTGTAATCGACTGACTACCGAATATATATATATATATATATATATATATATATATATATATATAAAGGAAAACTCAACACATCATTTACAGTGGCTACAAATTATAATTAATTTCTATGAACTAGATTAGATCATTTCTTCAGACCACACTATATTCGTTCCTTTCGGTAGAAATTATCCTCGCCATTTACGAACTTGAAATCATTACCTATATATATATATATATATATATATACACAGAGAGAGAGAGAGAGAGAGAGACAGACAGACAGACAGACAGACAGACAGACAGACAGATCTGTTTCGCTGTATCACAGCTCATCAGTATGGTTAGACTCCGATTGCTTTTTAACCCAGGATTGAAACCCGACCGAATTGGCACCAGTCGGCAGACTTTTTAGCGTGTGTATTATCATTATACACGCCCAATAGCTGAGAGTGTTCTAATTCATTGCTGAATGAACGAGACGTATATGCTAAAGTAGCTACTGTTTTTCAAAGTCTACCATTCTTCCAGAGTGTGAGAGCGTAAAAATTTTGTTCAAAATTTATTGCGCAGACGTGACTTGCCACATTTGACCAAATGATGAAACATCATCATCCCTTGCTCTGTCCGAGAACTTTTCTAATAACTCTGATGTATTATAACATACGCACGCATGTGTGTGTGTGTGTGTGTGTGTGTGTGTGTGTGTGTGTGTGTGTGTGTGTGTGTGTGTATTCGTGGGTCTTTTATATTGATTATTTTTTGCCGTTCACTTGTGTTTTCATTTTTCTTACGCGTTCCGACGTAAGTTTTAATTTTTATTTTTTATTTTCACGTATTTTGCAACTGGCTGTCACAGTCGACAAGGAGATGTCGATGGCTAACATCAACAAAAAAATCCAGTTTTACCAGCAGCGTAAAAAATATCATCCTATTTTTTTACATTCTTTTTAACTTTTTGTTTATATTGTATAGTCTCGTGTTCCTTTCATTCTTTTCCTGATATCTTCGCATTTATTGAAATATATAGAAGAAGGGCGTTACTGCTAAGCGATGATTTTCATTTTACACTCTCCGTTATAGACTCGAGTTTACTGCCTTTGCTCGTCTAATTAAGTTTGTTGGCCAAACGGTTACATTATATTAAGAAACTATTCAATGAGTATGGCCGTTTCTAATTCTGCTGTGCATGTAGTGTTCATATATTTTTTGTTATTAATTAGGCTCACATCTGCCTTCTCCAATTCTTAATCTTATTTCAAATGAAAGAGAGGACGGAAAGGGCAATACGGAGACCCGAGGACCTATTGGATTGGGCAAGGGTGCATTCCAGAAGCTACGTAGAGTATGAAGAAACAGGAAAATATCGCTGGAAACAAAGAAGAGAATACTGGGTTGTTATGTGATGTATATGTTATATTATTATCCTTCAATATGGGCAGAGAATGCTGGACAATCTCATCAAAGATATAGAAAAAACTTGAAGCAACCAAAATTTGATTCTTCAGGTGGATGCTGAGGATACCATGGACAGAACATGTGAGCAACGACGATGTTTTGGAGAGGATGGACACAAAAAGGAAACTGATACTTAAGATCAGGGGGACGGATAGACGGGAAGAAAGACAAGAGAAACAAATCATGAAATACTTGATAGACTTGAGTAGATGGATGGTGGAGCGGGGATTAAGTCGGATAACAGGAGAAGGGGTATTAAAATGAGAAATGATAGAGATGTGGAGGCCATAATCGCCTAAGTCTTGAAGGGACAGAGCACATAAAAGAAGTCTGAAGTTGTCATGTGTAGAATCATTTAATTTAAGAAGCTCATCGACTTCCCAAACCCAAGGTTGACTGAAGTAGTTTTTCAAGATATGTATGTTATACAAACGTAAAAATAATACAGTGTTATGGGCATGTTTCTGCATGCTTAGCAATTCCGATATTAATTCTAGATTCGGACATTTTCGGTTAGCAGTAAAAGTAGGATAATTTTTTAAAAAATTTAATGGCATATCCCTTAAGAATGTAAACTCACTAAAACCTCCAGGGAAATATAGCGAACTTGTATCACAAATTATGGAAGTGAATATAACAGAAATAAAAAATAAATAAATGAAATTTAAGAAAGAAGTAAAAAGAGAAATAATTTAACCCGCACTTTAATCTATAGCTTAAGACAGGGAGAAAAATACTCATGCCTTTCCAATTAAATTTATGCGAGTGTGAATGTTGACAATAACATAAACTGAACATGTGAGTAACGTCGAAGTTTTAGGGAAAATGGAAAAAAACAAGCATTTATAGTTTTGATCAAAAAGAGGAACTTGAAATTTCTAGGGCACATAATGAAGGAAAAAGGCTTAGAAAATTTGACACTCACATGGCATATTAAAAGATAGACGAGCATTGGGAAACAACACATAACCTACTTGTGCAAATCGTTGACAAATCAGGGATTAGGAAAGAAGACAAAATTTAGTATGAGCTATAAAGGATTGGAAATTGTTGGGAGTCTTGATCGCCCACCACTTAAAAGGACACGGCACATGAAAGAAGAAGAAAGTTGTTTAAATGGTTGACAGAACGGTGATTAGGAGAGATAGCAAAATCGACAAAATTTATCAAGGGCTACAAAAGAGTTTGTTTACTGTCATTGTCACCACGTTATGAACGGACGCAACGACGACGGCGGCGACGATGGCAACAACAAAGAAGAAGAAGAAGAAGAAGAAGAAGAAGAAGAAGAAGAAGAAGAAGAAGAAGAAGAAATTTCATCTCGACTTTCACATTCCACTTTCTGCAAACTTTCATATGCGATCATGGCTCTCGACTGATAGCATTTCTTTATTATCTTTTTAGGAAAGAGTATAATAGTTCTCGTGTCTTTTCCATGATTTAGAATTCAGATTTCCATATTGCCTTAACAGACTGTTCCACACTTCTATTTGATCCATAAATGTGAGGAACGTCAGTGAGAAATTGATACCAAGGTGCATCCGTCAGAAAAATGATACCAATAGACTACGTATGAACCCCCACCGCCACCGGTCCTTCGCGTCGATGCCCAAAATCTCGTGGTAGATCGATAGTCGATCACTTCGTTTCAAACCGGGCTCTGCCCACGTTGTGCTTGATTGATTATAGCGGCTTAACTCTCTATTTAGTCGTCTTTCATCGCAATGTAATTTTCTCTTTATTAAAAAATCTTCCAAAAATAAAATATACTTTCCTGAAAATTTATTTGAGGAATATTAATTAATTAAAATATAATATGATTTAAAACAAATATTATTTTCTTTAAGTTTAAAATCTCACAGAAAAGCGTTTTTTAGCCAGACAGTATCTGTTTTGACATGTTAACAGTCTGATGACAGGGTTAAATTGTTCTACGGCAACCTTATCTGTGAAACATAATTTGAGAAAATGACGTGAGCACCTTTTTTATATAATTTTCAAGTACTCAGTAATCTCAAAAATTTATGAATATTTTCTCCGTAATCTAATATTTTATTAAACTTTAGAAATATTGATATTAAATTTATTATAGTCATCGTTCTTATTTTCTGAGAGTTTCGTGCATGGTCGCTCGTACTTAAAAAAACATGTGCGCATGCAAAAAGGTAAAAATTAATTTAAAAATATTGATTCTTGATGGTTTGCATTAAGCTTATCCATTTATGACCAGTAAATATAGTTTTTTCTTGATAAACATCATCTAAAATACTGAAATCAATACAGAATTTTTAGAAGATTTAAAACTTAATACTTTTTTCTTATTAAAATTTTATCAGATGAAAACAATTCTTAGAAAGATTCATTTTTTAAGGCTTTTCTTATTAATATCTTGCTATTATTTCGAATAATTGTTCTCATCTTGGTTAATACAGGTAGTTGTTTTATCTATAATAACATCTATATCAAGCAAGATGAGAACAATAGTTCGAAATAATACCAAGATATTGAAAATTACTTATTTCAGAAATTAATACTAAAAATAATGACAAGTGGTACGAACCCATTAACATAACCAGTTGTCAAAACCATCTGACACTGAATACAAAAATTCCAAAAATACATTACTAATGTCCTTTGGGACAGTGGCATCATCACCATTTATCCATCACACCCAGATGGTGCATACGTCAGCAACTTTTTTTTGCTGTAACAAACTGTTTATTACGGGGCAGGGTTGTTAGCTCTGCACCCAACCCCCAAACCTGAAGTACCGATGGACCATTCTTGGTCCTTACGTTTACAGTACCTGGTATTCCCTAATGGTCACCCATTTAATTACTGACCTCAAACCGGAACAGTAGAGACAGAGATAAAACAACCTCTCAGGTGGGTGTTTGTAGTATTATTTGCATTGACTACTGTTACCAGATGTGGTCGGGTGCTCTTGCTGTTCATCTCGACGTTCTCGACAAAAAACGATCTTCAATATAACCAGTCACATTTTTTCACTGACGTGATGTGGCTTCCCTCTGTATTTTCTATAAATATTTTCATAGCAACTGCTCTAACGAGATTTTTCTGTGTTGCTTCGACCACATTAATTAAACGTGTTACTAGATTGGCATCTAGGTCCCACCCTTTTACCGATGAAATAGTTAAATGTAATTATCACTTCTACTCGAACAGTTTCTTTTCTCGAACTTTCCGCCTGTGGAACTTCCTTCTGTTTTCTTGATTCCCTGATAACTATAATCTCCAAAAATTTAAATGCAACAATTGCCATCTTCTATCTTCTTTAATCCCTTTCGTCTTTTATCACTTCCTTAATGGTCCCTGCACTCAGTGGGTACTAGTGGCGACCACTACTTGCCGGGGGAGGGGGATGAAATGATTTTTAAAAAAATGTAGAAACCTATAATTTTAACAGAATTTTCATCAACCTTTTGATAATTAAATAAAGGATTTTAGAAACCTGACGCAGAAAGGAAACTACAAGAAGTCCTACAAAAGGTAATGAAGGAAAGCGAGAATAAAGGACTAAACATCAATTGCAGGAAGACAGAATGCATGGTTGTTAGCAAAAAGAACATTTCGACATGAAGACTAAAAATTGAAGATATGGAAATCAAACAAGTACAACAGTTTCAATATCGAGGAAATATTTTAACAAAGGACGGAAATCACAAAACTGGAATCCGAAGACGCGTTGCGATAGCGAAATATTCTTTACAAAACTAAGCAAAGTAGTAAGAAAGAGGAAATTTTCAACAGAACCAAAGTACAGAATACTGAAGTGATATGTAAAATCAGTTTTGTTACATGGCAGTGCATTGAAATTGAAATTTTTCACAATTGAACAACTGACTTGAAGAAACAGATGTGTGGCTCTACAGAAGGATGCTGGGAATACCATGGACTGAACATGTGAGTAACGAGGAAGTTTTAGAGAAAATGGAAGCAAAAAGAACACTTATACCAAACATCAGAAAAAAAAACAGTTGAAATTTATAATGCGCGTGATGAGAAAAAAAGAGCTTGAAACATTTGGCACTCACAGGACATACTGAAGGCAAGAGAGACAGAGGAGAACAACGCATAGGCTATCAAACGAGCTTGAGGTTTGAGTAAACAGGCTTTAGCATAGACAATCTAAAGACAAAATTTATTAAGAGCAACAACGGACAAGAAAATTGTGGATATTCATAATCATTATAGTCCTGAAAGAAGATAATTAATACTGGATTTTATTTATTTACACTATTCACATTATTCGAACTGTTTTTCTCATCTTTGCTGCCATATTCAACGTTGTATGCCCCGACCTTCTTCAATTAATTGGGATTTTGAACTACACCATTTATTTCGTTCACCGGGGTTAGATTGATCTCGTTCCTGTATTCATGCCTCTTTCAGATGTCTCAGTGTCAATTATCTCTAAATAACTCTAACAAAACTGAGGACAACAGTCCGAACAATGTAAATAGGTAAATAATTAAAGTAACTCAGCTCAGAAATATAGTCAGATGTTGAAGGTGAATATGGCAACGAAGATGAGGACAACAGTCCAAACAATGTAAATAGGGTAAATAATTACAATACCTAATTTCAGAAATATAGACAAATATTTGATTTTATTTAATTTTAAAAATTCATATTGGATTTTGTTAACGAAAAATTTCCAATTTAAATAAATAAATGCAGTCTCAAATTAATGTAAGTGCGTCCTTTTGCATCTTATTTAGTGGAAATTCATGAGTCAATACGACGAAGGTACATTGTGTAACATTGTGTGCAGTACAGAAATGAAATGAAAGAGAAGATAGAAGGAAATACCAGATGTGCACTGTTTAAACTATCACTTACATTTGATTATTGTTAACACAATGCGGGCAACAGATCGAGGTCGAGAAATTGCGTTCAGTGACGACCGAAGCTCAGTACTGACAACGACGGCGGGAAGCAGACATATCTCTTGAAGCAGCATTGGTCTCTGATTACAACAGACAATCCTGATGCCGCCATCATCAAAGTATTATTAGAACGCTGAGCCGACACGTCACGTGATAATGCTATTCGCCCCGAGGCGATTGAATTCAAGAAACATGATCACAAGTCACATGTTTTGGCTTTTGACAAATCAGCAAACGAAAGTTGCTGTCAGCCCTTGCGCCTTCGGACATGTTTCTCCAGTCTGGCGACTGTGATCTGTTGACTTGTTACTCACTGGTGGCGGGGCAGTGTTTGTGCACATCCCCCAACACGCATACATATATGACCAGATAAAAAAAAAAAAAAAGAATGCACGCATGCATTCTTCGGTTTTGAAAAATACAGAAAATTTTCATTGAATTCTTTTTCTCTACGGATGTAATAGAGAAGCATTCCACATGTCTGTCAGTTAGTATAGTGCCATACGCCATATGTGATAAACGCTTGGGCGATCATGTCTGTGATGAAAATAAAAAAAGAAAATTAAATTGCGAAGTTAGTTGAAAAAGTGGTTTGTGTAGAATGATTGTTGCTTTTAGTTATCAGATTTCAAATTATATCCTGTTCTTATACTCGAAAAAAGAGAAAGAAGAGATTTGCATAATAAGTATAAGAGAGAAATTGGTAGATCTTCCAACCGTGGTCATGGCTGTGGAAGTGTGATAAGCAAACGAAGTCAGATCCTGTGAAGTTGCCGGTAACTAAAACGAAATCCTGGTGAAAGCGAGTGACACTACAAAATTTGTATTGGTTGACCTGATTTATATTTAAGTATCAGTAATAAGGACTTTTCAACACAAAAATAGAACGATTCGATTGGTCCATTATTTTTTGTTTGTTTCTTTGTCATGTGCGTTGTGGTACAGTGGATATCGGCACGGAACTAGAAATCGGAGAACCGAGTTCTAATTCCAGTAGAATTAGTTGCACCCAAATAATTAGAAGTAGTGTTAGTTATAATTGTTTTCCATATTTACGTCAATTGTGATTTGAGTGAGCAATATCCATGACTAGAATTTTCATAAGCAAATTAACGTCACTCATCAATGAATTAAAAATATCTCGTTGAATTTGTGAATATGCTGCCATTTTGGGGTAGATAGAGCTTGTCAATGCGGAAAAACGGTTTATCTAGCGAAAAGAAAATCCTGATTTTAAATCTACGCTACCTTGCGGCCATATACTAACACGGAAAATGTTACGAAAGTAAATCCAGGCAGAAATTTCAAAGTAGAGCAACGAAGGCGGGTTGTTTATTTAAAAAAAAATAAGAAGCAGCTACTTGAAAATGCATAGCTTTTCCTTTTGTCACAATAACAGCAGCTATGCGATGTAGTATGATTATTAAAATTTGGAGTGAAGTGACAACCCCACCGGCAACTCTTGAAGCCAAAAATGGTATTCTCTGCAATCCTTTGTATCTAATGATAAAAACCGAGAGTCCTAACTGAGCTATGATCAGAGAATTGTAGCGTAAGTCCTCTTGATATGAATGTAGTGATGTGTACAATATAATTACCCCCGCATTAAGGCTGAGACATTGTATTCGGACGCTTTTATTTGTTTGTCTAGCTGTCCATGGTGAAGATATCTCAAGATCCGCTGGATGGATTCGGTTTAAATGTTCAGGGATGATTGGCCGGAACTGATTAGATTTTTGGTTCGGTCCTGCACAGGATAAATTTTCTGGGTTATTTTTCCTGTTTCATTAATAAAAAATATTTTTTTACCTTCACATACAAAATACTGAATTACATCACTAAGTTAAAGTGCCATATGTGATACACATAATGATTATGCAAGCCCAACTTGTGTTTGATGTGAGTTTTCATGAAGTAATGGCTCAAATTCTTCGCTTTTAAACAGTTCCAGGGCGCCAGAGAGTTCTTTATCTTCGACATAAAAATAATTAATAATATATAGGATGTGCAATGTAGTGCAGTGGATACCGGTTCGGAACTACAAATCGGTGAGCCGAGTTCGAATTCCAGCTGATTTCCTTGCATTCACTTCCGCACAAATACCCTTGAGAAAGGTATTAATCCCGCTCTTCCCTCCAGTTACGGGTCAACTAATAGGACTGATTGGGTTCTATAACCTTGGCTGGCAACCAGTTTACCGCAGAAAGCAATGACAACGGGATAAACTTCTGCCCAGTTAGTCGCCCAAAGTGTGTATCACGTATAGCACTTAACTGACTGAATATAAGCAAGTTTTATAACCGTCCGGTTAGGGGTTAGGGATTAGGGATTAGCGTTAGGGAAAATAATTACTTTCAATAAATATCCGAATATTTATATCTACAAGTATACTCTCACTGAAGTAGGACACATTCAAAGCGGGTAGGCCACATACTATACCGATAGCGTTTTTTCTCGATCTTTTTCATTTTTTATTGAAAATAATCAGGAAATCGAATGCAAAAAGTGAAATGAATCAGCCGAGGTATGAACATGTGATAAAAGGTAGAGGGTGAAGAAGGTCATTTCGAAGAGCTCAGCTTTTACTGAAGGGAAAAGGTTGGATGAAAAGAAAAAAGTTTACACAACTTGTTCTCGTACAAGCATTGCTGAAAAATAGTGTAACGAGAATAAACAATGAAAAAGTTCAAAGCCTTTGCGTTCATTTGAAAATATTGACAAAAGACATCTTGGCTTGAGAAGAAAGGAACACGTCACTGGAGCAGACGGTTTGTGTGTGTGTGTGTGTGTGTGTGTGTGTGTGTGTGTGTGTGTGTGAAAGTGAGAAGGAGAGAAAGAAAAAGAGAAAGACGATGGAGATACAGTGAGTGTTGAGAACAGGGCGTGTGTGTGAGATGTCAGAAAAACCCAGCTAAACACGGAACGTTCTTCTAACGTTGCAGACGGGTTTTATTTCGGTTGCAGATTGTGATGTTGTGGCGTCGTTACTGTAACGTTACCATCAACTGTTTTCCTGATATGAAACCTACCGCTCATCCCCTCATACCAAACGCTGGCACAACGTTTTTGCAACGTTGTGAAGGGCTGAAGCTGAGAAATGCTTCACTAGTCAATTTTAGCGTAGATTATGCGTGTATGTGGGGAAGATAATGGTTAACCCTAGAATTGGACAGTTTTTAGGTACCTCCACTTATTTTCGATAACTAACTTTTAAATTGAATATTTTCTTGAAACTTGAATTTTAATTTTAATTAAAAGCTAAATGAATAAATTTACTATTTCTAGTAAGCAAAATACTCTGGTATATTTCAAACAGAAATTATATTGATTGGAATCTAAAATTTTGAGATTTTTTAAAAACAAAAAAAAATGACGTCTTATCGACACATTTGTAAACAAAAGTTAATTCATAATTTTAAAAATCTTTCAAAAATAAAATATACATCTGTGACACGTCACGTTTGGAAAATTACCAAATTTAATGTTAAATTAATCTAATTTACACAAGTATTACTTTTTTATAAAATGAACATTAGACTAAAACTATTTCTTAATCATGGAATGTTGATCTTTCTAACCTTTCTCCATATGATTTGACATTTGACGACGGACAGGTGTGATATAAGCTAAGTATCTATGGTGATAACAAGTGACTTAATTGTTTAAATTTTCTCATGTAAGGGGAAGAAACTGCGAAATACATTATATTTTAATATATTCACAGAAATTACCACACAATATCTTCAATTACACAAAAAATTGAAAATTATTTTAAAAATACGATGGCTCAATGATTTGTATTAAACTTTTGAATTTTAGATTTGTAAATATAGTCGTCACTTAATAACTTAATAACCTAGAGTCTACAACTCCTTGAAATATTTAAAAATATTTTTGAAACTTTACAAATTATTATAATTAAAACATTTTGAAAATTTTATTTATTATTAATCGAAAAAGATTTCTTCAAACTATAATGCAATTAATTTTTAAAGCAATTTATTAAAGCAATGAAAAAGAAATTTATTAAAGCAGTTAAAGTTTATCTAACTAAATATCATATTTTATTGCATTTTTTAAAATTTACTAATAAAGCGGTTTTCAGAAAATGTGGAAAATGTTTGAAAAAATAATAGATTGACATTCCCCAATGAGTACTGCTTTTAGCCAATAAAACCAATTTTGACTACAAAATCTAATTTCTTGAAATTTCATGAATTTACGTAGAGGTGGAATAATATATATAATAGATTAATAATAGATGTTAAAAAATACTTTTACAAAGATGTTTTAAAAATAATAATTTCAAAAATAATTTAATTCATTTATGAATAAGTCCTGAAAGTTTTATTAAAATCCGACAATTATTTGATTTTTGAAATAATTTCCAATTTCATGTTTTTCACCAGAAAAAAAAAAAAAAAAAAAAAAAAGAAAATTGAGTTACGCAATACTCTTTTTTCCATTGTAAACTTTCGTAACGATTTGGTAACCCACTAAAGAAACTCGAAAATAGATTTTTTATCAAAATTTCAAACGTTTTAGAAAGGATTAAAAAATTAAAAAAAATAATTGAAAAATACTTTGATCTTTCCTCTTAATAACAATAAAAACATTTTGATGGAAAAAGTTAGTTTTTATTAAGTTTGGAGCCCTATTTCTTAATAGCTCATGCTGTTATCTAGTTAAGATTGTAGCGATCGGGGAAGCATCACCTTAGGAGTCGGCTCCAAAGTGCAACTGTTTCTGGGATGAAGGGGCTAGAGTGAATGGAGTGAGTCTCGTTCGCTGCAACGTTCGTTAAATGGAAACTCTTAGCCGTGAAAGTTAGAACTGGTGGATCTGATCGCAAAGGAGATTTTGCACTCAGTGTCAGACCTGAGCAACAGAAATACCTCGTGCATAAGTAGGTTGATCTGGAAGATGACCTCTTAGCCATACGGCTATGCTAGCTCTCCCCACCGCCACTTAAATATGTTCTCGAACCTGCTGCGCTATGGAAATGTATACAACATGTGGGACAAACGCTTACAAGAAGCTATATAAACACCCACCCAAGAGTGAACATAGGAAGATAATCTTTTACAATCTTTTGAGAAGAGAATCCATGTCTTTTGGTTCATAATGTTTACCCTGTACATCGCCTGAGAGCACTTGCGGTAGAGATTACAGAGTAAGAAGCTTAGTTTATGCGAATATGCTGGGAAGATAACGGTTAACCCCAGGCTTGAACAGGTGAAGATTGTAGCGATCGGTGAAGTATCTTGTTGGGACTCGGTTCGACGAGACAACGGTTTCTGGGAAGAAGCTTCTTCGGTGTGACATACATCTCACCAGCGGAATACGAATGGGATGAGGTTCGTTCGTTAAAATGTGAGTAGCATTGCGGGTCTTAGCCGTGAATGTAAGAACTGGTGGAACTAAGGAATGTAGTTCGGCTGGATATTTTCGATGGATGTAGCAATAGATCAGTTAGAGGCTCGCAACGTTTCATTTGTGACAAATGGGTTGTAGATTGGGTAATAACACGTGTCCCATCAGGACGCGTAGTGGTTTCCGAAATTTACCCTAACTAGAAAGTGAAGATTGGGTAGCTCCTGCCCAAATATAGAAGCAGTACTCTATTTTTTTTTCCTGATCTAGCTCTTGTAAAAATAGAAGACAGCGCGGTACTTACTGGAGCGGCACACAAAAGCGAGCATATTTCACGCAGTTTCGCGATGAATCGTATGTACAAGTTCTATTTAAGGAGATATCGGTTGAGTAAGTTCCAGTGAATGTTCAAGGCACAGAGCGTTCTTGACGGAATATCCGTTCATCGTGGTTGCTAGCGATGACGGAATATCATTAGTGTTCCTTTCGAGAAATTGAGTGTGATCAGCTCCTACTGAGCTATTAAGGCTAGTTCAGAGGAGAGATCAGCTACCAATCACTGGTCATCTAGGGTTTTGGAGGTGCTCCTATATAGCGTTTATTACGCATTTTCTATTAATGTGGTTTTAATTTTGCAACAATCCAAGGTAACGGTTCAGGTATTTTATGAGGAGTCATAAAAACGTTTTTGCAACCTCGCTGTAACAATATATTTTGTTAGCTATGGACTTCTGTAACTTGTGAAATGAACGTTTATATTTCTGAGATGGGATATTGGAAATATTTACACAATTTACATTGTTTGAACTTCTGTCCTCAACATGGTTGACATATTCACGTCGTTGTACGCTCTAATCTTTTTCAATTTTTTAGAATTTCGAACCGAACTCTTTCTTTTGTTCAGTTTTCTAGTTTTTTTTTCTTTTTGTTTCTATTTTCTTTAAGACAGCCTCGTTGCTCGCTTGGCATTCATAACATCACATCTCTACCGTTTTATGTATAATCTTCAATCTGAATGGTGGAATAACTCAAAAGGTAGTGTCTCAATACAGTCACCGTGGAGAAGATATGGAAAAGCACCTACTGTTTTTTCAGCTTTGATAGATTTAACAATCATTTAAACAATTTTGTGGGATGGGGTTGGAGAGACTTATTTTCCACTTTGCAGACTCTTTCGCAGAGATGCAAATTCACAAGCGTGTCTTTATACTATCGCTATTCCCCATGGTTAATGTTCAGATGAAACCTATGTCATACTTTTACATGTAGTATACACTATGCTACATCCACAGAGTTGAATCACCTTCATTTTATACGTCCTTGTGCAAATTAATGGAAATAAAACGAAAAATGTCTTTCTAGAAACATTCACACTTTCCATGACCTACTATGCGTCGTCTCATGGCGTTGTTTTTCTCTTCAGACCGTATTTTCCTTTACGTTTTGGACTGATGGACTCAGTTTGTTTCTTCGATTTTATAACACGAATGACTGTTGAAAGCTGACACTAACAATATCCGCGATTTCTTGCCAGTGAGTTCGTGCAGCGTTACAATTTTCGTACGCTCCCTCGGAGTAACGTCTATTTCAGACAATGGCCGACAATCGACAGTCAAAACAATAGTGTTAGGGCGTGATAAAAATCTGATGCAATCACAGATGACGCAATTTTTTCAAGGTTAAACAAATTTCATCAGTCACCCCGAAAATAGATCCATCTTATTGTACACCACTTTAATTGACCTAAATTGAGGAAAAAATAGAAATCGATTACACCCTGTAACTTCAGTGTATCTAAAACTGACCGTATGTCAAAAGAAAGGAAACTAAAGAAGTTGTTTCAATTAATTTGCAGAAGGATGTATGTGTTCCAAATTTAAGAAAAAATAATTTTTCCTTGGAAATGTTACTTTGTGTAACACACTTCCTGGTGAGTGATTACTTAAAACATACATTTTTAATCTATTACTTAAAAAATAAGAAATAAAAAATAATAAGAAATAAAAATAATAATAAGAAATAAAAAATAATAATTCTTTAATAATTCTTTAATTTAATAAGAAATAAAAAATAAGAAATGTTACTTTGTGTAACACACTTCCTGGTGAGTGATTACTTAAAACATACATTTTTAATCGATTACTTAAAAAATACATTTTTAATCTATTCAAGTCAAGGCCCAAGTTTTTTTCTACCCATTTTATTTTTATAATTTTCAATTTTTAGCTACTTTTTCTTTATCGTTACCTGTTTTGCACTGTGTAAAATTTCTCAGAAGATTCTTGCAAGTTAAAGCATTGCTATACACAATCAAGAAATTTATAAGAATAAAATATCAAGAAATTTATAATACAAAATGGAACAAAAGAAACATCAGAAAATCATTTTTAGTCAATATAATTCAAACTGTTATTCCATAAATTCCCTTTCACCTGAGAAAACACTGCTCCCTGAGGATTGACTGCTTTGCATTGGCTTTCAATGACAGCAAACAATCTGCACTGTGCAGTTGACATTTTGACTGATCACAGTGAGGACAAGAGAACAACGAGGAAGTAAAAAGATCCGGAGAACACTAAGCATTGGGATAGGTATGTACATGCAACATCTATGTTCGTGTCTGTTTCTCACTCTGTTTCAGCCGTGGGAAATATTGCATGAGTCGGTTACAGAAAATCAATAGTCTACCGAAACTATTTTTCTTTCAGTTTATCTAACGAATAGATGAAATTTGAATAAGCTGTTTGAAAAATACTTTGATAAAAAACCCATTTTGTGGGTTAATAATTTATTTAATGTAATTTCATATGACTTCATGGTAAACAATATTATTATTTTTTTAAAATTTACTTTTTCGTTTTTAACAGTGAAGAATGAATTCTTAGGATTTCTTACTCTTGAGCATGTAAAATACAACTGGCTATGCCAAAACATTTATTTCTATAGCCAAATTCCAGCATTTTGAAACATTTGGCCTTGTTATTTGTTTACAGTTTTCGCAAACGCCGGACGAAATGGAAACTGGATATTTATGTATAAAAACTTATATATGAATTCTGTAATATATGAAATGATAATTTGAATTCTATAATAAAGGATTGAATTCAAATATTTCAAAGAAATGTGAGACGTGAAGAGAAAAGTTATGGAAAGATGTTTTAGCAATGAAAAAGTAAGAAATAAATGGAAAAAACACAAACCATAGTAATTCATTTATAGACAAAGATATTAAAAAAATATTAAAAAAGCTCCTGATTCAGAAAAACAAAGATACAGACGAAGAACATCCAATTTGAAATATACGTTTTGACGTATGTCGTCATCTTGTGACAAGACCTTGTTGAACGGAAGACATTTACAATGGATAACAATTTTTATAATGAAAGAAGAGTAGAGAGCTTAGACGAAAACAATATGGGAAAAGAAAAGATATCGCCGATGGCTGCCTTTGTTCCTACACAACACGAAGAGATTAGAGGGCGGGTTGACAAAAGAATGGAGGCTTATATCGTCTGTCTGTCAGCCATGATGATAATCTTCCCAGAGTTTAAAGATGTCTAATAGGTCTTTCCACTTCCGGTGTGTTCGAGTCATTCTTAATATAAATCTGATTTCTGAGATCTGTTTGATTTTTCTGTGATAAAACTGATGCCATGGTTGTCAGAAATATGTTCAAGAGAATCTGAGAGATGTTTTTATTATTTATTTTCTTTTATGTTCGTCGGCAACTACAGTTCTCCGTAACTGCCAAATTTTTGAAGCTCTAAGCAATGTTTCTCCCCTCCAGGTCGCTGTTTTATATATTTATAACATTTTGACGATACCTTTCTGTTATATTGTCGTACCTAGTCTGCACTCCCATATTTTCTAAAAACAACTAACAGAAAAAGCGTAACCAGCGTTGTTGTAACACTGAATTACGATATAAAGAGGTCTTCAAAGCAGCAAAAAGATGCGATCCGTGGCCTTGGTTGACCGTGTCGGCGAGCTGACTGCTCGTATCGCGCCGCGTGAGCTCGTGCTCATTGATCGTCCATACGCATGTGACAATGTGCCGCCCCTGTTTTCGGGAGTGAAGCGAATGGTGTTTCTGTCACGGCTGGCCATAGCTCGAATGGTGATATGGACGACGCGACTGGTGGAAGTCATGCGAGGTGGCCGACTTTCACATCAGGATCTGATCCGATATTTTGAGCAACAGCTCAAAATGAAGATTAAAACTGATTGGAAACGGTAGACCTCGACAGGCTTTAGTAAAAGGTGAGTAAATGTGGCGAGACTGTTTCACGTGAACGGGGCTAGCCTTGATTTTCTCTTTTAGATCTGCTAGACACATCGGGGTGGATTCTTTTGGAACCCTCCCCTGGTTAAGATAGTTCCTTTTTGTGTACCTAGTTAATGGGAATTAATGTGATTCCTAGCCTGTCCCCGGCATTGTCTTTTGTTATAATCCAGGTAGAGATGCCCAATTTCCCCAGTTTTTTTTCCCCCGCTTTATCTCGTTTGAGTCAGGATTATATTTTCCCCATTCATTTTATTTTCTCTTCTCCACTCCTAGTAGAAAGAGTGCCTCTTGATTTTTTTCTTATCGGCAGCATACAGCGGCCCTTTGTTTTGTGGGTTGGCTGGGTCCAACTAACATCATGATTTATGTTTGTATCTTTAGTTAATTTTTTTTGTTTTGGGGATTTATGTCATGCACCTCCCCACATATCATTTCATGATATATATTTTAAAATATATTTTTGTATTTTATTGCTCATATTAAAATTTTTATGCTCATTTAGGTTAGGTCCCTGGTACGTTTGAAGTATTTTGGTATATGAAGTGTTTGGTTCAGTCGAGGCTACGTCGGCGATGAGAAATTCGACTGAAAAGAATAGAAAACTTTGTGGTCAACCTCATGTATGCGGGGGCTCGGCGAATTTTGATCTTTGGCTTGAGTTCCGCACTCTAGTTACAAACATTCAATCCGACCTTATGTCATATCTCTTCTCACTGTGGGTGAGCATGGGCAAACATCAGCGCTTCTCGGGCCTGCCGTTAGATGCATGTCATGGCACGACTGCTTCTCTGTCTTTGGGTAGAAAACGACTCAATCAGGCCTCGGTCTCTGATTGGAAGTAGACAAGCTTAGTGTCCAAAATTTCAATCACCTGAAAAGTGTGAATATGTCATGAATGAATAGGACATCAGTTTAAATAATGTAGCGCATTTTTCTTGTCTCCAAATATTTTCACTAGTTGTAGAAAATTGATCATGAGAAGATAGTAACTGTCAGCAAAAAATAATTTAAACAAATTAACGAAAAAGTCATTCCAAAAGTTAAGCAAGGTGCTGATGAACAGAAATATTCCGTGAGAAACAAAGAAAATTGAGCTGCATTGCTATGTAATATATATCCTCTTATATGGCCATGAATACCAGACAATCTCCTCTTAATGGGTAGGGGAAAAATTAAAGGCAGCAGAAATTTGGTTCTACAGAAAGATACTGAAAATTTAATAGACGTAGCGAGTAAGCAACTAGAAAATCTTAAAGAAAGTAGCAAAAGAAAAACATTTTATTCAGAATCAGATATTTATTAGTAAAAAAAAGTAAGTTAAGTGCCATACATGATACACGCTTGGAAAGAGACATAATTCACTGGGCAGAAGATTTTCCCGCGATACGTTGCCATTACTTTCAGCAGTGGACTAGTTGCAAACCAAGGCTATAGAACCCAATCTGCCCTGCTATTTAAACTTTAGCTGGAGGTAGAAAAGACGAATTAATACCTTTCCCAGGGGTATTTGCGCGTAAGTGAATGCAACAAATGCAACTGGAATTTGAACACAGGTCTCCGATTTCTCGTTTCGAGCCGATATCCACTGCACCATCTATGGAGTCGTTTAAAATTGCAAAACTCTTCATTTGCATTATATGTAGTCGTACAATTGAAAAGTGCCAAAATCTCTTTAAGTATGTTGCTATTTACACTATTTACATTGTTCTGTCTGTTGCCTTCATCTTTGTCATATTTACGACCTTTCGGCCGGTGTATACTTCGGCCTTCTTGAGGTAATATACGTTGAAATTTCGAACTGAACCCTTTATTTTGTCAACTGAGGTAGATTGTTCTAGTTCCACGTGCTATGTCATTTCTGGATATCTCAGTTTAAGCTATTTCTCAACTTTTCACGTTTTTGAACTCGCAACTCTTTGAGTCAACTCATGGGATTATTTTAACAAATGCTTTTATTCACTGGGTCATACCGCCAATCTAGTGAGTTTTAACCACTGAGCCATGTCCTCAGGTACACCTGGCATAGTGGATAAAAGCGTTGGCTGAAGTAATCGCGTACATTGACCCAAAGGAGTTGGGAGTTCAATACCTGGCCACAGCTGTGATGAACAAAAACTAGAAGAGTTGAGTTACTTAAGGGAAATAACAGAAACTGAGAAATCCAGAAAAGCATGTCACGTAGAACGAGAACAATGTACACCACTGGACTAAATAAAGGGTTCGTTTCGAAATTCTAACGTATATCTCCTGAAGAAAGCCGGAGCGTACAACTGTTGAAACGTCGTGAATATGGCAATAAAGATGAGGACAACATTCTGAACAATGTAAATCGTTATAATACCACATCTCAAAAATATAATGACAGGTAAGATACTGTTTCGTTCTGTCCCGCTTTTATCTCCTGTGACTATCAAATTTTCCAAGCCCTCATTCCTCATAATGTTTGCCAGAAATTTCAACACCCTTTTTTCTGATTCTATGTAAAACTGTCGTTTTTATTTTAATTTTCTCTGAAAATTCATTTTTTCTTGTATTTTTGATCCATGCTCGTTTCAAAATCCTTTTAAAAATCCATCTCTTGTACGTCTCAAATTTCTTCTTTATCTGTGAAGAAATTGCATTCACTGCTATACAAGAGGATTAATATTACGAAACATTTCAGAACTCTTTTCTTTGCTTCTAATAAAACTATTTATGTTTGTTAATATAGGGTTTTTGATGGCATTTTTCGATTTCAAACGCGCCATCGGACTATTGTCATCAACTCCATAGTTTCTTATGACACCTTTTAGGAAAGTTTTCTGTACTTCCTTGATTTGGAGATCTCTATATTTATCTGCCTGCCCACGTAGGCAAATGCAGCGCAAGTTCATTTTAAATTGGGTTCTGCAAGACCTTAAGCTCGGCCAAACATATCCCAGGGTTACTGTCGATTTTCTTCAGACGAAGCTCTACCCTTCGTTGGAGCACGGTCTGAGTCCCTCGAAGGCAGTGAGGAAGAGTTGTCAACCAGTTCCAACCGAGACTGGCGGTTCTCTGCTCAAAAGCAGAGACACCAACAATCAGCGCGATGGACATATTTGTAGCTCGAATCCTGGGTGTTCCCCTTTGCCAACGACCACACATTCTATCTTTTTACAGTTAATGGTTCATTTTTCTTCTTGCTTTATTTTACTACTCGTCCAAGTATTACTCATCTACTTATCGCTTGTGTAATGAGTCAGCCGTAGTCAACGTCACTTAAAAGCCCTAAAAGTTCAGAAGCAAAGGAAATTGTTTCCAGATAAATTTGCGGAAGGAAATATCAATCAGCGTTTCAAAATTTGTGTTTTTTCTACTTCAGTGACAAAGAAATGATTTATTTTTTAACAAGATATCACGAGGTGGGGAATTCATTTATCCAAAAGAAAATCTTAGCAAGATCCGGGAGAGCTTTTAAAATCTCATTCTAAAACAAAGTCTACTGAGTAGAGGTTTCAGTATTTCTTTTTATAATAATTTTTTTTTTATAATAATTTCCTCCCAAGCAACGCCATAAATCCGGAAAGGCGCAAGAGGTTGCTGAGAGTGAAAGAAACAGAGAAAACGTTATTGAAGAGAAAGAACAGCAGAAGAATAGATTTAAAATGGCAGACGTTCATACATACGTTGTTAGCATATTCTCTTTCAAGAAAATAAACATTTCATTTAATTCTTCTGTCTTGTCCTTAGATGATTTTATTTATATATATTTTTTTATTTTAAACATTTGTGTAATTATCTGCTTTTGATAGCTGGATGCAACTAAAGGCCATTGACAAATGCCTCAATCAGAAACCGAACTTTATTCCTTTCTGAGCGCCTCTTACTGTTTCCCTAGAAGCTGACGGATAAAATCTAATAAGAACCTCTCATACAACCCAATGTAAATGTCAGGTATTAATTAATAGATAGACAACATACTGCATGAAGACACTGAAAGGGAAAGAACGCTTAGGGAAATAGTTGATCAAAAGTAGTAAAATGTCAAACAAGATGACAATAATTTTTTGCAGGCTTTGATCTCTGTGAGACTTGCTAGACTCACTGTAAATATCTTGAAAAGTATGAGGTTGATTGGTCGGAAGTTATAAATATATTTCGGCGTTGTATTGGGTGGTCCCGAAAGTTCAAGCTGGTTTTTAGACGTTCATGTTCCAACACGTAAAATACGTAACGTACGTAAAATTTACCGACAGATAAATTTCCGATTCGAGTACACTTCAAACTATCTGTTGAAAAAGAAAATTTAAAATTACTTAATTCGTATCAATTTTGCCTCTCTATGAAAAATGGAAGATTATAAGTTCCATTTTAACCACTTGATGCTTTTTTATTACCGTAATTGCAAAAAAAAAAAGAAGTCTCGCAAGTAAAAAAAAAAAAACTAAAAGAAAAAAGTATGCGCTGTGTAAGGTGAAGTTGCTTTAAGTGACAGAAATGTAAGGAAGTGGTTTACAGTTTAGAGTTGGTAATTGCAGACTTATTGATGAAGAACACTTAGACAGAACACCCCCTCCCACTACAGATGACGACCATATCTAGACATTGATTTACAATATCCCACATTACACAACGCAGGAATTGGTAGAGTCATTAAATTTATCAAAATCCCTCATTCATGATCACTTAGTGAAGCTTCGGTACTCAAATCTCTTCAATGTTTGAGAAACACATGATCTGATTGAAAAGAATATTTCGGATCGGAATTCTATCTGTGATTTACTGTATAAACGCAGTGAAAATGTACCAAAGTTAAAGCAAATTTTGACGGATCATAAGAAACAGATCACAATGTTCAGCAAAAAAGGTTCTAGAGTAAGCGACATGAGCCAACTTTATCCCCCCACCCGAAAAAAGTCAGGTCTTCATCCTAAGAGAGTAATGCTGTGCATCTGGTGGTATTGGAAAAGAATCCTGTACTATGATCTTTAGCCAAGTAACCAGTCCATTGATTCTGAAAAATACTATTCGCAACTGGACAAATTAGAGGCAACAATTGAAAAAAAAAGAACGTCCAGAATTGACGAACACGAAAGGTGTTGTTTGCCATTATGATAATGTCAGATCTCACATATTTTTAGAGAACCAGCAAAAATTGTTGCAGCTTTGTGTTTACTCCATCCGCCATACTCAACAGACACGGCTCCTTCAGACTTTCGTTTAATCAGGTCCTTGCAAAATAATGTCAATAGTAAAATTTATAACTTTTTTGCTGATAAAAAAAAAAAAAGAAAACTTAATGAGTTCTTTGCCGAAAAACCAACGAAACCACCGGAGTCTTTAAGTTGAAGGAATGGAGAAATTTTGTGAAACAAAACGGTTCACAATTAGTTTAAAATTTAACCCTCTAGGGCCATTCGTATCATATTTGATACAGTATTTCCCTATAAGGAAACATTTGGTATATCCCTATAAGGAAACATTTGGTATTCATTGACTGAACAGTCAGTACTGTTTTCATTTGAAATTTATAAAATATTTCTCTTAAAAAATTTTTCAGGAAAATATTTCTTTCAAGGCTTGTTTTCATACTGTATCAAATATGATACGAATGGCCCTAGAGGGTTAATTATATAATTTTGTTTTGTCTGTCAATTTTTTTTCAAAATAGGCATGAACTTTTTGGACAACACAATATTTCCATTCGACTAAAGGGGGGGATCAATTCAAACGAATTAGGGCTTCAGCTCGTAAAATTTTCATCAAATGTACGAAGATATTTTTACAGTTTAAATGTTGTTTTTCTTTGTTCGTTTGTTTTTTACGTTTTAGTATTTTCCTTTGGTGTTTTTAATTTTTTATGTTATTCTTTTCTTTTTTTTTTTACTTTTATTTTTCCGGATATTATTGGTGAAGTAATGGACAATGAAAGTGGCTTGAGAAATGATCCTTAAGGCATTCGACAGCTTTTCCCTACATTTTTTCGTCATCGCCCACAAAATGTTCCACTGCCCACCTGTATAGTAATAATTCAAAAGTATACAGTGATGATTAGATTATGTTTTTACGGGCACTCCTACATTGATAAATTCGAGTTCGAGCCTTTAATGTGATGCGATGCTGTTGTGATGCAGAAGAAGTGGATGCATTGTTCCGGCAACGTCGTTGTACAAAACGTGAAATTATTATGGCATATAATAAGGTAAGACTACAAAAAAGACCCGATTTTGGTCGGAATACAAAACGTTTGGGAGAAATAAACGATCGCAAAAAAGCAACATTTTCACTTTAATTTTTGCTGCACTCTGTGTGTTAACTGAAATTTTTGTTCGGATATCAAAGCATCAGGCTTTGATCTACCAGTGACTCAATTTTGGTTGAGTTTGAATGAAGAGTCTTGGAGAAATGCATAAAATTCTACAAAAGACCACTCGAAATTATGAATGTCGTTGATTTTTTACGAAACCTGTACATTGATTCGGAAAATGTTTGTGTATATCAAAGTTTTGGACCTTGATCTACAAGTTACCCTATTTTGGTTGTATTTGCATAAGGCGTCTCAAGGGAGAACTGTTTTTAAATTCTAAGCATTTCGGTGATTTCTACCGTACCCTGTAAATCGATTTGAAATTCTTTTCCTTAATTCAAAAGTTCATTTCATTATCGGCACACACACACACATACACACACACACACACACACACACACGCACGCACGCGCACGCACGCGCACGCACGCACACACACACACACACACACATATATATATATATATATATATATATATATACACACAAAATATATATATATATATATACACAAAATATATATATATATATACACAAAATATATATATACACAAAGGCCTTTGCCCTGACGATCCGTAGGGTGAAACCGCGGTAGGTTTTGGCTCGCTTGAGATTTTTTGTGTGTCTTGGCTCTACTTTTGTATATCTTTTGTACTTTGTATCGAGCACTTTTTCTTGTGGTTGGTTCCGTTTGGGTTTTTTTTTCTTTACTGCGGAGTATTGAATGTTTTGTTCTTATTCCGTGGATTTCTTTTTTTTTCTCCCCATTCATCCGACGCCTCAGTGCACCGGATTGTAACGGAATGAGGTTCTGTTTGTTAATGGTTTTTTTAAAGGTTTATCTTAGTATAAATTTACAACCTAAATACTTACAGAGTCTATTTAGTTATTATATATTTATATATATATATATATATATATATATAAATCGGACCAAGTGTTTTGAAGGAGTAGGGTTCGTTAGAATGGAGACACAAGCAAACACACACACACAGATATATCCATTTTTATATAGAGAGATGGAGCAATTTGACGCAATTATTCATATTTAGCCTATTGTTTTATTTTTTTATCCATGATTTTTGCGTATCTCTTTTTAATGTTTTTTTCGGGTAGCATAGGTTGAATGTTTTTCTTAATATGGAAAACCCTATATATATTTCAAATCGCTCACCATTCTCTGTTCAGTTTCTCATCGTCCACCCAACAGTTGAAATCGCCGACCAGTCGACGATATTCTCACAATTTCGGATGATTTGAATCTAATATTTTTTCGAGATGTACCAGAAAAAATATTTTTCTTTTTCCGTGTTTATATTTTATCCATACGCACCAAAATTCTTTCCCTTAAAAGAATTTCTCTTGTTTCTCTTTTTGTTCATAAGCTCTTCTTTTATTCAAAGTACATCTCACTCTTTCTTTCTAAAGAATTTGTTGTACTTTTTTCAATTATTTATTTATCTGTTACATTTATACCTATATTCATCTTTCTTAGTAGAGTCCAATTATTCTATTATTCTATTATTCTATTATTTAATATATGACCCTTTGTTTCGAAGTACTCGATTTTCTCTCTCTCTCTCTCTATCTCTCTCTCTCTCACTCTCTCTCTCTCTCTCTCTCTCTCTCATCAGAAACCAAGAGGAAAAAGGCTGAATTAAAAGTAAATGCTGGACAGTCTCCCAAGAGATAAAAAGAAAACCGAAACAAATGAAGTATGATTGTACAGAAGGATACTGGTATTTCTATTGACGGACTGAGTTAGCAAAGTAGAATTTAAAGAGAATGGTAACAAGAAAGAACACTTATATTCAGAATTAGAATTGGACATATAATGAAGAAAGAGATATTATGCTAGGTGTTTGTTGATCTTGGTCAAAGTAGTGTAGACACTAAAAACAAAAGCAGAATGATGGCTTTAATTTGTGCAGAACATTTCAAATAACAAAAAATAATATGTAATACTATTGGTCCTGACCTAGCATCTAGACTTCAGTCAATTTCTCACCACTGTAATGTGGCTGCCTTGGGCTTTTTCTATAAATACTTTCATGGTAATTGTTTTGATGAACTTTCCTCTATAGTAACTAGATTGTATAAATGTAATTGCTAAATCTGCAACTAAGGAAGTTGGTTCACTATGTTGTGATAGACAATTTTTCTTGCCAAAATTTTCTTACATATTTATAAGACTACCATTCGTAACTACTTTTAGTATTTCTGCCACATCTAGTCTGGTTCCTGCCATACTTTTAGAAATTCTTAATAAAATCCAAAGAAAAATCGTTAATGTTATTGGTCCTGGCATCTCAGCTTCAGTCACTTTCCCACCACTATAAAATAGCTTCCCTTTTCCTTTTCTATAAATACTTCATGGAAATTATTCTGATGAACTTTCTACTATGTTAACCCTCTAGGGCCATTTGTGTCATATTTGATACAGTATGAAAACAAGCCTTGAAAGAAATATTTTCCTGAAAAATTTTTTAAGAGAAATATTTTATAAATTTCAAATGAAAGCAGTACTGACTGCTCAGTCAATGAATACCAAATGTTTCCTTATAGGGAAATACCAAATGTTTCCTTATAGGGAAATACTGTATCAAATATGATACGAATGGCCCTAGAGGGTTAACAAGACTTTATGTATTTCAGCACAGTACCAGATTCATGGCAAGGTCTCATCATTTTACAGTTGAAATGATGAGATGTAACCATAATTTATATGCTAACAATTTCACTATTACACTTCTTGCTAGCAGAACTCTCTTCCAGCTTTTTGCTTCCCAGTCAACATCAATTGTTATCTTTTTAATTCTTGTTCTTTTATTGTTTTCTCTCCTTAATAGTAGTTTTTTCATGTTCTCTTACACTCAGTAACCCACTGCATCCTAATATCTTTATTGTCTTGCTTGAGGTGAAATGATTTTAAAAAAAGAAAAAACATGTACAGTACAAGATTTGTGACAAGGTCTCATTATTTTACAGTTGAATTGGCTAGAAGTAACTCTACGTTCTTTGTTAAAAGTTTCTTCTCTCACATTTCTTGCTTTTTGCTTTCCACGCACTTTTGCTCTCCAAAAATTTAATTGCAGTGTCAGTTGTTACCTTCTGTGTTCTTAATCTTTATTATTTTATTGTCCTCTCTCCTTAATAGTAGTTTTTCTCATATTCTCTATCACTCAATTACTTCTTACATCATAGTGGCTTTATCGCCTTCCTCGAGGTGAAATTATTAAAGAAATGCAAACCAACTATAAAGAAATCCTTATTATCTACTATTTTATAAAGTTTGAATCAATTGGTAATTAACTGATGTTTTGCAAATCATTCCAATATATAATATAATGAATAGTGTAAATAAACAATCTAATAAACAGTGTTTATCATTTTTGTTGCCAATTCTCAAGAGCAAAGAAAATGTATAAATTCACTTTGATACGTATAGGTTTTATTAAAATTCTAATCACTTTTTTTCACTTTTTAAAACAATGAAAATGGTTAAAAGGCAAAGGTTGTTAAAAAAAAGTAAGGTCATGTGGGAAAAAACATCATTTTGACTCTCTGTTATATTCCAGGCATGTTTATCCAGATCTGACAATTATTTTTATTTTTGTCATCATTTTATATATGAGTGTGTCATCAGGCATTTCAGTTTTTATGACCTTGCAGTGCACTATACACAGTAGATGGTTACTTCATTAAATGGCAATAATAAAAATATGCAAAACACTCAAAATGGCTGACCTTAGCTCTGATGGACAAGAAAAAACAACAAAGTTTCGGCTTCAAAGAAATTCTAATATTTCACAAGAATATACATATATATATATATATATATATATATATATATATATGATATTTATAAAGGAAGACTCAACGCATCATTTGGAGTGGTTGTAAATTGTAATTGGTTTCTATGAGCTGGATTATCTCAATTCTTCGGACCATACTGTATTTCTTCCATTTGATACAAGTGTTTTCCCTGAATAAATATTTTTTTCGGAATGAAGTGGAAGTCAGGTGGCATGATCCAGGACAGAGATTTTGGCCTTGTCTCGGTTAAGAAACATTAAGGCCAGCTGAGGAATGTTTATTTGGTGGAAATAGTGACCATAAAACCATGGGTTTATCGCCCGGTTCACACTCCACCCATATCTACTGAACAGGTGTAGAGGCTCATCCCTTGTTCCCTGTTTAGGATGTGGTTTCCCGCTTTCTCTTTTCCAATCTTTTCACTTTTCTTTTCTTTTGTATTTTTTTTTCAATTGGAGTAGATAGACTGAACTATCGCCCGGCTCACACTCCACCCACGTATATTGAACAGGTGTAGAGACTCATCACTTGTTCCCTGCTTAGGATGTGGTTTCCGGTTTTCTCTTTTCCAATCTTTCCACTTTTCTCTTTTGTTAATTTTTTTTCAATTGGAGTAGATTGACTGAACTATCGCCCGGTTCACACTCCACCCACGTCTATTGAACAGGTGTAGAGGCTCATCCCTTGTTCCCTGTTTAGGATGTGGTTTCCGGCTTTCTATTTTCCAATCTATTCACTCTTACGTTGCCCCCTGCACACCAGTCGCCTTACTGCTAGATAATTTGATCCTCTCGAAGAATATTAAGAGTAAAAGAGATAAAAAAAGAAGCGAGCCCTTTACCTGAACAGTTTGCGTGAATAGTTGGCGGAACACGGGCGGGGGCCTTAGCAAATAAAGAAAAATACTGAAGTCTACAAGGGATAGGAATTTGTGGCAAGCCATGATCATCTATGACCTGAAGGGACGCGGTACACAGAACAGTTTATTATTATTATTATTATTATTATTATTATTATTATTATTATTATTATTATTTGTTAGGCCTTTGCTATTAGCGATTTGATATCGTTTGACTTCGGACGAAGCCGAGTCTCTCTTTCAAATAAATTGTTCTTTTTCAACTCATGCGCCCATTCTCATTCTTTCGCCGTTGCAATCCGTTTGTGTCCTTTATCTGTATTTATTTTGTTGTTTGCTCTTCCCTTTGAGACAAAAAGGTCAATGTTCGCATTTAAGGGTAAAACTCTTTATCTGATAAACCGGCCGAGCCCAAATATTTTGCCTGAAAAAACAGAAGCAAGTACAAAACCTAAAGAAACACACACACACACACACACACACACATATATATATATATATATATATATATATATATATGATTAATATAGAAAAAATCTGAGTGGCGTCAGTTAAGCGATAGCTTTTTGCGATATTAATTCTATTCATGTTCTTTCTCCATCTTTGACATCGAGTACTTTATTGCAAAGCCTGTTTCCCTTAAATGCATTTCTATCAGTAAACCACTGAAAGCCAGCAATTTTGGCTTTAAAAAAGCCTTCCAACTTAACAGTGTCTCTATATATATATGAATATATATGTGTGTGTGTGTGTGTGTGCGCGCGCGCACGCGTGTGGAAAAATGGGAGAAGCCGTGAACGTTTTGTTTAAAGTGCGGATTTACTGATGTCATTACTATTATTATTATTAATATTACTTCCATTTAGTGTAATACATTAAGTGTCTCTAATGGTATTTGTGTCGCTACACGTGTTTCGAGTCTGAAGTTGACTCTCTACAGGTGAATAAATTTGTGACATATATCTAGATCCGTTTGTCTGACGGCCGAAAACACTATATATATATATATATATATATATATATATATGTCGGTGAGCAGGTTAGAAAGTTGTGCGTGCATGTTTGTTTCTTGGTTATTTTCACTCTGGGCTTATTAAATATTTTTCGTTTTGAGAATCATTCACTTTTCATTGACCAGAAAAATTTTTTACATTGACTCGCGAAATTTGATTTTTTTCTTTTTCTTTAAAATTGTTTTTAACGATTTTGATCCAATTTTGTATGTGCAATTCTACTTTTTAGTGAGAAGAAATATGATACGGGTCATCAGTTTTGTTTCCTAATTTTGAAATCTTGAATTGCTATTTTTCGCAATGTCTCGCGACTTTTATTCCTAATTTAGAGCGCATTTGAATTTAGTGTGTGTGTGTGTGTGTGTGTGTGTGTGTTATTTACAGTATGCATTTTGGGAGATAGGCATTACACTGAATTTATCTCCACCATCTATGTTGTGGTGCAGTGAATCTATGTTTTTCGTTTTTTCAGCCCAGAACGAGAAATCGGGGTGCTGAGTTTAAATTCCAGTTGAATTCGTTGCATCCACTTACACGCAATTACCTTTGGGAACAGTATTAATCCGCCTCTTCTCTTCAGTTATGAGCTAAATAACAGGACAGATTGAATTCTGTAGCCTTGGTCGGCAACTAGTCTACTGAAGAAAGTAATGGCAACCTACTGCGGGATAATCATCTGCCCAGTCAGTCATATCTCTTTTGATAAATGATCGCCCAAGCGTGTATCACGTATGGCACTTAACTGACTGGCTGACATTGGTGTAAGTGTTGGGAAATGGACAATTTCTTATTATTGTTACTTCCGTGCAGGACTACTCTTTTATTCAGGCCTTGTGTCGCCCTCACGTATATTTTTGCGCATTCATCGCATTTTAGATCATAAATTACTTCTTTAGAGTTGAATCTCAGATTTGTTTTCTTTATTTCGAATGTAAATGTACTTTCTAATTTGAAGTGGTTTCCTTCTGTTATCATTAATATGTTGCATTATTATTAATATGTTGCATTATTATTAATATGTTATTATTATTAATATGTTATTATTATTAATATGTTGCATAACCTACATCTTCTTTTGTTGGCTTTTGTGACCCCCTGTGTTGTGTGTTGCTCGAATTTTATGAGGTTAGTATGCTTTCTTTTAAATGTTGGGCTTGCGTTTGCTTTAAATTATTTAAGTTGTAATTAGGATATATATTTAATTTTATCAATTTTGTTGAGTAATTCTAGGAGTATTTTTATCTTTGTGAATAATTCTGGTTTGCTTTTGTGTCTGGAGACGTATGCGAGAATGTTTTTTTTGTTTTTTGTTTTTCGTTTTTTAGTCCGGAGAATTTCTAATGGTATTTCTTCTGCCAGTACGAAACCCTTGTTTATTGGTGGAGTGAGGTATTCTTATTTGTATTGTTTTTCGTATATCCTCTAAGTGTACTTTACGAAGGGTTTTGTCTGCTAATATTGTGAAAATTTATCGCGCCATGGAGTGGGGAATTAATTTTAGACAACTTTTAGGGTAGTGACTCTTGAAATGATGGTATTGTTGGGTGCCTGTCGGTTTATGATAAATGTCTGTGATGATATAAGTGTTTTACTTTTTTATGAGTATGTCTAAATTGACTAATAGAAAGCCAGGTTTTGATGGATAGGCGGAATGAAATTATAAGGGAAAGGGGTGTAGATAATTGAAATGACATGAAAACACATACACTTTTGATGCCAGTAATGAAACCTCTGGATGTATACATATGTATCTTAGCCTGCCTGAAAAAGTTATCCTATGTTTTCGTGAAACCGTTGCAGGATTTTAGTGGTCGCATTTTAATGAAACATTTAGGACTTATTCACAAATGAATGACATTATTTTTGAAATTATTATTTTTAGAAAATCTTGGTAAAAATATTTTTTACACCCCACCGTCCACGTAAATTCATGAAATTTCCAATAATTAGATGTTGTAATGAATTTTTTTTTAGTTAAACGCAGGACTCAATGGCGAATGTAAATCATCTATCATTTTGTTTCAAACGGTTAGACTTTTCCCAAAAATCTGCTCGCAATAGTAAAATAAAAAATGCAATAAACTATGACATTATTTAATTAGATAAGCTTTTAATTGCTTTCATAAATTATATATATTAAGAATATTATTGACTGGAGAAAAACTTTCGGTGGGTAATGAAATTTTAAAAGAATTGTTTCAAGTTTTTCTTTTTTAATTCTAAAAATTTATAACATTTCAAAATTTAAAAAATTCTACAAAGTCTTGTAGCGGTTAGGTTATTAAGTTATTAGGTGAAAACTATATATACCAATCAAAAATTGTGAACTTTAATACAAATCATCGAGCCATCATATTTTTTTTTGTGTGTATGATTTGTTTTTAGTATGGATTTTTGTGTTACAGTAAAAGGTCATGTGTTTCACGGTTTCTTCCCCTTACAAGAAAAATTTTGACAATTATGTCAATTCTGGTCAACAATGCTTAACTTATCTCAAAATCTGGCTGTCAGCACATATCTGTTACTTACAACAAAAGTCAGAAAGTTTAACGCTCTGTGATTAAGCAATAATTTTATTCTAAATTTCATGTTATCAATAAGTAAGTACATCCACTTCATTTCGATACCTAAGTTTTAAACTGAATTTTTTTAAATAACTTTTTAAACGCTCTGTGATTAAGCAATAATTTTATTCTAAATTTCATGTTATCAATAAGTAAGTACATCCACTTCATTTCGATACCTAAGTTTTAAACTGAATTTTTTTAAATAACTTTTTTTGAAACTTTAGTTTAATTGAAAGCAAAATCATTAAATTTACTGTTTCCACTAAGCAAAATACCCCAGTGTATTTCAAACAAATTATATTCATTGGAATCTAAAATGGAGGTTTTTTTAAATTTTAAATTTTTCAGTCATTTTTTGAACGATCGACACATTTGTAAACAGAAGTTAATTCTCGGTTTTAAAAATCTTGCAAAAATAACATAAATATCTATCACTCGTTAATTTTAGAAAATTATCTAATTTGAAGTTAAATTATTCTGATTTGAAACAAATATTAATTGTTTATGGCATGAAATTTAGAATAAAGTCATTTCTTAATCACAAACGTCTGACTCGTTGACCTTTCAAGTAAGCTATGATAGCACCTAACGAACAACAAAAAGTAGGTTATATTGAACATAATATACAAACTGGAACGCAGGTTAGTAATTCCACGAATACTATTAATAAGAAATTATTATATACAAGTTTTTTTGGTTTTTTTTTAATCACATCACCCCAAGCAAGGCGGTAAGGCCACTGGTGTGCATGGGGCTACGTAAAAGTGAATAGATTGGAAAAGAGAAAAACCGGAAACCATGTCCTAAGCAGGGAACAAAGGATGAGCCCCTACACCTGTTCAATAGACGTGGGTGGAGTGTGAACCGGGCGATAGTTCAGTCTATCTACTCCAATAGTCGTTGGAAATAGTATATCCGTGTATGTTATTCTAGCTGGGTGGAGCTCAGAGCTAGTTTGGTTTCTAGGTAACTTCGGTATCTCTCTGTAACTTACGTATCAGTTTGGGTACTCTCCGATAACTCGCATTGGATCTCTACGATTACTCTCTACTCTATGACAGCTACTGTTCTCTCTATGGCAGGAGTATATATATATATATATATATACTCAGTCGAGTATATATATATATATATATATATATATATATATATATACTCAGTCGAGTCCATTATCATATACAAAAGGGGAGATCCCACAACACAATCAATACAAGTATGGTGACCAAAAATTGACAAAACCTAATTGAACATTTCGTAAAGGGAACAACCCTTGAAACCTATGACCTTTTAATGATAAGCCTCTCATAAGTTTCCATAGTATAAAAAGTGTGCAGTTTAACACAAAAAATTAGAAATTATTTTGAAATTCTTAAGTTTAAATGATTTGTATTAAGCTTTTGAAATTTTGATTTGTAAATAAAGTTTATTTTTATGAATTCATAACTGAAGACACGGAGTAACTGGAAGAAATTTAAAAGATGTTTCAAACTTTAATTAGCAAAGAAAAAAATGAAAACACTTCTTACAAATATTCATTATTCATCTAAATTTTTCTTCTACAGAATAGGATATCCTAAAATTTTATTATTTGAAAAATCATTTAAAAGTTTATCTATATTAAAAATAGCGTAGTTTTAATACATTTTTGATTTTACTATTCGGAGCAGATTTTTGGAAAAATGGACTCGTAATTTTAAAAAAATACATGCTTTGCATTCGTCAATAAGCCCTGCATTTAACTTCTGAATATAAAGTTTAGTATATTTAAATATATATCTAGAAGTTTTATGCAATTAATTGTGTGGGGGTTAACAAATGTCAAAAAATATTTTTGCTAAGATTTTCTAAAAATACTAATTGCATATATAATTCTATTCATTTGTGAATAAGTCATTAACGTTTCGTTAAAATCACACAGTTGATTTTTTGCAAGAATCTTCAAATTAAGTGTTTATAAATAAGTAATACGTGTGAAAATCAGATTAATTTCACTTTAAATTTGCTAATTTTCCAAAAATAACGTGTCACAGATGTATATTTTGTTTATGCAAGATTTTTAGAACCAAGAATTGACTTCTGTTTACAAATGTGCCATTCGCTCAAAAAAGACCGAAAAATTTAAAAATCTAAAAATCAATATAATTTCTGTTTGAAATACACCAGAGAATTTTGCTTACTGGAAATAGTAAATTTATTAATTTAGCTTTAAAGCTAAAATAAAACTTTCATGAAAACTTTATTTTAAATTCAGTTTAAAGTTTACCTCCACTAGGTACCTAGACTGAAATATGGGAATACACTAGAAATAAGCTTTACAATAATAAAAGAATATAAGCATGTATACTTATACCATGCCGCGCACACACACATACACACACGTACGTGTGTGTGTGTGTGTGTGTGTGTGTGTGTGTGTGTGTGTGTGTGTAGAAATATAGGTATGCTTTTTAATCACTTTTTTCACTTGCAGATTGTTCTTTCTTTTATGATTGACGTCTGTTCGTCTGTGCAGTTTTCCTTCCATTTCACCGTATTTTGTTGTTGACAATTTCCTCTCTGCTTTGCCCTCGACTCTTAGCGCCCTCTAGATCTAAGAGAGCTTGGTCAAATGTCTTTTCGATTTGATTCACATTAACTATTAGAACGCTTTAGTGCTGAAATAGGCGCGCTCACTTCTGACTGAAAACGAGGCTGGTAGCAGTCTGGCAGACGTCGAAAGATCAAGGGAGTATGAATAGAAAAAAAAAAGAAGATAAAAAAGAAGATAGTATAAAAAAGAAACATATTTTTGCTTTTTGTTTCTACTTTTTTTACTTCTTCCTCATTTATCACAGCAAAATGACAATCCAGACTAGAATTTACGGCTTTCGGTGGAAACCAATATCAAAGTGAGGCAGAGGTCATGAGGACTTTTGAGGAAGTTTTAGAGAGAGTGACGTCTTTTAATTAATCAGTCGTCCCTTCAACTGTATCTAAACTGTTAAGCTGACAAAGAATACCAATTGTAAAAGACGCCATTTAATCCCCTTTTTCCTATGTTAGAGTATATTTTGCTTTTAAATACATTTTTGATGGCCTGCAACAAAGTATTTACACCAGTCTACATAATTTTTTATTTTCAGAAATATATTATACCTTTTATCGCAAAGGAATTATTTTTAAGACGTCTATTTATCAAGCAAACATCCAAACAACCCATTAGCTTTGGAGGAGAACAGTGCCAAGATATTCTCCCTTGTTTATACTATGAATAGGGCGTGCAATAAAGAATATTTTAAGAAAGGAAGGGCGTTATGGTGTAGTGGGTATCGGCTAGGTATGAGAAATAGGAGAGCCGAGATTAAATTCCAGATAAATTTGTTGCATTTACTTACACGCAAATATCCTTAAGAAAGGTAAGAATCTGTCTCTTCTTCCCACAGATATGGGTTAAATAGCAGGATTAATTTCTATAGCTTAAGTTGGCAACCAGCACACCTCAGAAAGTAATGGCAGCCTGCGGCTGGAAAATTTAACCAATCAATCAAGTATCTTTAACATTTAATTGATTTATAAAGCATGCATTCAAAACAACTGTTGTGTCGAGGCTTGTATAAAAGATAATGTGCGCTTAGCACGGGGTGGGGGTGTTGTCATTATCACGGACTTCGGGAAGTTACAACTATTATTGCGAGAGACTGAAAATATTGTATATACGTCTTGGTTGTACCTGTCTGTTAATAAAGTAAATAAGCTACATTTCTCAGTGTATGTCTTCATTCCACGATACAACAAACCAATATTTTTGGAGGAGACTTGCCCAAGATCAGCTTCCTTGATTATATTCATGAACATGGCGTGCAGTAAAGGAGAATATTTTAAGAACAATAGGAATTACAAAGAAACTTGTTAACCATTTGAAAAGGTGAGCTGGCATTTTGTAGCAGCATAATGAAGAAATGCTTGCCCAATGTAACACACACAAGAAAAAACTGAAAACAAGAGAAGCTGATGATAGCAGAAACGAACTTGACAAGATTTAGAAAATGAACGGATGAAGGAACACTACGACGTCAAAGGAAAGAATATGAGTGAGAGTAAAAAAGTATAAATGACAAGAATCTGTAGAAAACCACAGTTCAAAACCTAATAGAGAGAAAGAGAGAATCTGCTCAACTTTAATAAAGACCCCTAAATGTTTTTTCTTTCTTAACCCGTCCCCTCTTTTTTAACTTCATGTGTATGGATATGCTGTTAGGTATTTGAGTTTTAGTAACATATTTGAATTAATATATTTTTGTTTTGGATCGTTGCTGATCAAGCGAGAGTTTTCTCGCTGAAATAGCTACTTAACAAAATATAAATTTCGGAATTTATTGATACAATATACATATTTTGTTTTGTAAAATAGATGATACTATTTACATCGAGTCCTCCACCTGGATCATTTTTAATATTGATAAAATTAATATTAATAGGATATTAATAGGATCTGGTTTTTTGGATTTTACCTATATACACTTCCTTTTTTTTGGATATATATATATATATATATATATATATATATATATATACTAAAGGATGCAAGTTAAACAGATAGGAGATGACAATTGACCGTACATTTAAATTCTTGGAGACTGTAGCAGCTGGGGAAGCAATTATACAAAAAGGAATTTCACAGGCGGGAAGTGCGAGAAAAGAAGCTGTAGGAGTAGAAGTTGCAGATACATTTTATTGGTTTCACTAGAAAAAGGTGGGACCTAGTTGCTAGTCTAGCAGCGCGAGTAAATTTATATATATATATATAATCGTCATCCACATACAAGCCTGTTTCACTGCATCGCAGCTCATCAGTGTAATTAGACATCCACTTGCTTCCAGCCGAGATCTAAACTGGACCGTTTTTATGTCAGTCGAAGTGCATACCTCTAAGCTTTCGGCGCATGTCTGAGAGAGGAAGAAATTTTATTGTATTGTGTTATATATATGTGGTGTATACACGCGCCATCCGCTGAAGAGTAATGCGTAAAACTATTTAAAAAACATTTCCCTCCAGAGAGTTCAATCGTAATGAGAGCATAATTTATTAGTCACCACATACAAGACTGTTTCGCTGCATCACAGCTCATCAGTGTGGCTAGACATTCACTTGCTTTCGTGACAGGATATATATATATATATATATATATATATATATATATATATATATATAGACAATGATGTCAAATCTGTAAACAGAGAATAATCCAAAAAGTTGTTATAAAAAGATATATTTATATTAAAAAGATAGATCCATATACAGAGCTCAATGGATATTATCCAGAGCAATATGATATACATAAAGGAAAACTCAACAAATCATCTAAATCAGTTATAAACTATAATTTATTTCGACGGGTAAAATGTTTGGTACCCATTTCATCAGTAAGTAAAAGTACAAATTACAGATTTGTAATTTAGAGTACTTAAGTGGTGCTTGCTAACTATATAACATGTTCCCTTTGAAATCTTATCTTGTCTGTACGACATATCTATGTATTTAGGGTCGATTTCCATCGTACCTGTTGTAGATCAACAGCATAGGTCTTTCCCTGCGCTGATCTGCGTCCGCCGTATATCTTTTTTCTATTTGATTTTGTATGTCTTTTAATTGGCCATTTTGGATGTTTTATCAAGTACAAAATTTTGCCAATATTTTATCAATGGTCCCTTCTTCCAATGTTGCTTTTCCCAATTTATAATTTTTTAAACATATATATATATATATGTATATATATATATACTAAAGGATGCAAGTTAAACAGATAGGAGATGACAATTGACCGTACATTTAAATTCTTGGAGACTGTAGCAGCTGGGGAAGCAATTATACAAAAAGGAATTTCACAGGCGGGAAGTGCGAGAAAAGAAGCTGTAGGAGTAGAAGTTGCAGATACATTTTATTGGTTTCACTAGAAAAAGGTGGGACCTAGTTGCTAGTCTAGCAGCGCGAGTAAATTTATATATATATATATAATCGTCATCCACATACAAGCCTGTTTCACTGCATCGCAGCTCATCAGTGTAATTAGACATCCACTTGCTTCCAGCCGAGATCTAAACTGGACCGTTTTTATGTCAGTCGAAGTGCATACCTCTAAGCTTTCGGCGCATGTCTGAGAGAGGAAGAAATTTTATTGTATTGTGTTATTATATATGTGGTGTATACACGCGCCATCCGCTGAAGAGTAATGCGTAAAACTATTTAAAAAACATTTCCCTCCAGAGAGTTCAATCGTAATGAGAGCATAATTTATTAGTCACCACATACAAGACTGTTTCGCTGCATCACAGCTCATCAGTGTGGCTAGACATTCACTTGCTTTCGTGACAGGATATATATATATATATATATATATATATATATATATATATATATATAGACAATGATGTCAAATCTGTAAACAGAGAATAATCCAAAAAGTTGTTATAAAAAGATATATTTATATTAAAAAGATAGATCCATATACAGAGCTCAATGGATATTATCCAGAGCAATATGATATACATAAAGGAAAACTCAACAAATCATCTAAATCAGTTATAAACTATAATTTATTTCGACGGGTAAAATGTTTGGTACCCATTTCATCAGTAAGTAAAAGTACAAATTACAGATTTGTAATTTAGAGTACTTAAGTGGTGCTTGCTAACTATATAACATGTTCCCTTTGAAATCTTATCTTGTCTGTACGACATATCTATGTATTTAGGGTCGATTTCCATCGTACCTGTTGTAGATCAACAGCATAGGTCCTTCCCTGCGCTGATCTGCGTCCGCCGTATATCTTTTTTCTATTTGATTTTGTATGTCTTTTAATTGGCCATTTTGGATGTTTTATCAAGTACAAAATTTTGCCAATATTTTATCAATGGTCCCTTCTTCCAATGTTGCTTTTCCCAATTTATAATTTTTTAAACATATATATATATATATATATATATATATATATATATATATATATATATATATTGCTGGGGTTGTAGTGTTTACCGTTGGTATTTCTTCTTTCATCCCTTTTCTTTTTTTATGTTTCAGTTTATCGAATACCGAACGAATTTTCCTCGTAAACAAGAGTTCAGCTAGGGCCATTTTAAAACTTGCATTTACATTAGGTGTCAATCGATTTATGGACAAAATCTTTTTAACTAGTTCAAGGTTTCAATTCCGCTTGCCTTATTAATTGATCTTTTGAACACTTCGTTAAATCTTTCCACCATTCCGTTTGATCTTGGGTGGTAGGGTGGAGATGTTAGGCGTACGATTGAATGGATTTTACAAAAATTTTCAAAATCTTTTGAAGAATATTGTGTATCATTGTCGGACACGTTAGTCTCTGGCGCGCCGAATCTAACGAATAATTCGTGCAAAAATCTATCGTAACTCTACTAGTTGGCGTTTTACATTTAAAATTTTTGACCACTTGCTGAATCTGCTAACCACAATAATGCAATAAGTCCTCTTTATTAGACCGGCATAGTTAATGTGTAGTTTTGATCATGGTTTATTCCTGTTTGGAACGGGACTGAGTTTCACAGGTGGCGTTTTTTTTTTACCAACGCACAGTTTTTGCAAGTTTTTACATGATATTCAATTTCTTTGTCTATGCCAACACTACAGACCTAACTTCTCGTAAAATATTTCGTTCTTGATATTAGTGGATGTCCGGTATGAAAATCCCTGAAGATTTTCCTTGTTGAAAATGTTAGTATTACTAACCTCCATATAACAAGACACTGTTTCATATAGAAAAAATATTATCCTCTTTTTTTTCTGGTCCGTAATGATTTTGTCAAATTTTTGTTTGGACCTTATTTCTTTCAATGTGACTGGTAGTTCTTTTACTGTGTTACACAGAACGTTTTTTAAATCCATTTCGGAACTCAGTGAAGAAATAACTGTCTCCTCTAATGGTTCTCTTATTTTCGGAATTAACCTAGACAAACCATCAGCGTGCGCTATTTCCTGACATGTTAAAAACTCTATTTTGAAAGAGTAATTTAACATGATGGTTCCCCATTTTGTAGGCGATTAGCTGAATGTGAGGAATTTTCAGTCGAATATAAACAGTAGTGGGTGATGGTCAGTTTGGAGGGTGAACTGTCTTCCATGTATACATTTGTGGGATTTCTTAACAGCAAATATCAGACCTAACCTCATTTTTCAATTTATAAATAATTAGTTTCTGTTGGAAGCAAAGTCCTATAAACATGATGTACGACATTTAACTAATTAACTTCTTTGTGTACAAGTACGGCTCCTAAATCCAGATTACTAGTATCACTTGGAACATAACTCTCCTCGTTAGGGTCGTAAGGTGTGAGAGTTAAGAATGACGTTAATACTGTTTTAAGTAATAGAAATCCTTTTGACAATCGATCGACCAGTTCCATTTTATCTCTTTTAAAGGAGTTTGTTTAAAGGTGCATAATTGGAATATAATTTAATTGCTGTATATTTTAGGCTTAGTAAATGAACTAAACCTTAAAATGATTGTAGGGATGATACATTTGTTGGAGCGGGTATGTTCTTTATTGCATTCGCACGGCTAGGATCAGGCGTCCTAGCTTTTTGGTCTATAATCTGTCTCAAATACTTGATTTTTGGTTAGAAAAATTCGCAGAGAATATTGCTGGAGCTAACTTTCTTCCAAAAGAAAGTTTATGAAATTTGTAGACCCCTTTGTGTGTGTTGATAGTTAGTATTTTATCACATTTTTTCATTGGCTGATATATTCAGATAAGCCTCCGATAAATCCAACTTTGAAAATATCCTACCTTCATTTAATTTCATGATTATTTCATCTATCGTTGTTTCAAACATTGTTGTTTAGTCCTGTCGAATAATCTGCACAGAACCTTATGTTGTTGTTTTTCTTTTTTTGCATTTTTTGCCCAGGGACTATAATCAGCTTTTTCGATTACCCCTATTTCTCTAACCGTTCAAGTTCTTTGTCAATATTCTCCAATGCCGCAAACGATACTCGTCTTTTTGGTCAAAATATTGGTGTCGCATTCTTTTTTATTTCAAATTTTGCTTTTAATTTTGAATAAAATCCAAGACCACCTGAAAAATTTCGAGAAAATTTAATTTCAATTCCATTTTTAATTTTTTAGAGGTTGGTTGACGATCCATTTACATTATTACAAAACATGTTTATTGATTTATTGAACAGGTCGAACGATTTAATCCAGTCTGTTTCAAATAGGTTTTGCGATAGATCGATGACGAATGCTTGTAATTTTTTCTCTTTCCTTGAGAAAAGAAAACATTTATGACATTTTCGTTCAAGAATTGTAATTTTCCACCTGTCACGCCTTTGGCATTTTTTTTAGAAGTGATTAATAATTCTCTGTTGATTCTTTTCCAGGTTTCAGCGTTTATTATTGTTAATTCTGAACCCGTGTCTAATTAAAAATTGCCTTTTTTATTATTTATTCGAGCATTTATATATTTTCTTTTCTTTGTCTCGACTGGTTTGTTTTTCCAATAGTACAATGGGCAATGTTTTTTTTTCCTTTTACTTTAGAGTTTCTTTCAACAATGAGAAAATCAATGTCCTTTGTTTCCACAATTGTGACACTTTTTGTTATTAAAAGAGCAATTTTTAAATAAATCTAATTCACCAAAACCAAAACAAGGATTAATTTTAAAAGAAGATTTTTACCTCCCTTATGACTTTTCTTGACTGCGTGAATATGGGATTCATCTCGTTTTTAAATTTTCGCCGTGTCTGCCCTTGAATTTAAAATACTTTGACACCCTTCCGCAAGATTGTGTGATATTTTTAGTCTTGTACTAATTTCAGTAGCGATCTCGATCTTATTTCTGCATCTTTAGGTACATTCAGTCTCTGAACAAAAATTAGGCATATAAACATATCTGTTGTTATTTCGTTCAATCTAAACTGTTCACATTCTCTCTTTCTTTCTTTGCAAAATTCAAACACTGCCAACGTGTATTGAAAGTGAACTCTACTCACCAAATATTTTTGTTAATATTTGTATGGTCTCCTGGAATTAAATTTCTCAAGGATGTCTTTGGAGTATAAAATCAGCGTACTTTTCGTGTTCAACAGAGCCGAATTTACCCAGTAATAGTCACACCTTTTCTTCATTTTATCCAGCCCACGCATTCGCGGTAACTGAGTACTGAGCTTGTCTTAGTATGTCTAAGCTTGTCTTAGCTGTTATTTGCATATCGTACCGATCCGCAGGTGGCAGGTAAGTATGATGATTAACTCGTCCCCACGGAGACATGGATGTGACACAAGGTAAAATTTATTGCCCAATCTCTGCAATTTTAGGTTGCGCTGGCCTCGGTGGAAACCACCGATTCACCCCTTCTGGTGCAATAGGGTGGTTCTGCTTAAGGATTCTGTTCCCCGGAACTGGGCACCTTTCAGTATAATTTTTCTCAGAAGCATATCTGTCTTCGGAAAGTGATAAAACGGAACCGCCCTCTACCTGAGGACAGAGATGCAACTGAGAGATGATGATCTACGCCCTTCAAAAAGTTAGTATGAGTATTTAGCGCATTCCATACTGAGACGGGAGTGGAACACAAGGTCGTATTTTAATGTGATGAATCCGAGGGGATATTATAAAAAGTGGTCAGAATGGGGTATTCTATGATAGTAAAAACAACTGATCTAAAATATATATTGAGAGGAAGAAACAACGTCTCAAGCGTTACCACGAAAAGATAGATTAAAATGAGTCATTCTATTATCATAAAAACAACGTATCCCGAATATTCATCAAAAACAACATTAGACATTAATTGATTCGCTTACTACGATTTATCAACCCTTAACAGGTTACACTATTTACATTATTCGGACTATTGTTCTCATCTTTGTTGCCATTTGTACGACGTTTCAGCCGTTGTACGCTCCGGTATTTTTCAGGTACTAGAAATTTTGAACTGAACCCTTTATTATGGTCACTGGGGTATATCATTCTCATTTCTTGTGCGAAGCCTCTATTGATAGTCATGAGTTATCTCCTTCTAAGTAACCGTAACCCTAACTATGCCTAAGTTCACCACTGCTGTAGAATGGTAATGAACTCACAATTCTTTTAGGTCAATTCACTGGAACTAACCAACGTCTATATCCACTGGGCTTTGTGTCTTAAGGACAACTACAACTGAGTTTCTTATAAACTTAATGTTCAGTAACCATATTTTATCAGAGCTCATATTGCAATTTTTGCTGTTAATAGTTTTTTTCTGTAGTATTTTTTTGTCAGAGCTCATATTGCAGTTTTTGATGTTAATAGTTTTTTTTCTGTAGTATTTTTTTATCAGAGCTCATATTGCAATTTTTGATGTTAATAGTTTTTTTCTGTAGTATTTTTTTGTCAGAGCTCATATTGCAATTTTTGATGTTAATAGTATTTTTGATGTTAATAGTATTTTTTTATCAGAGCTCATATTGCAATTTTTGATGTTAATAGTTTTTTTCTGTAGTATTTTTTTGTCAGAGCTCATATTGCAGTTTTTTTACACTAATGATTTTCTCTGACACTCCTTATTACTGGTTCCCATATTGTATTCATTTTTATGCTCGATCGGTTTAGATTTGGTAGCCTAGCATATGCGATGATTTCTTAAGTTTACGTAGTTTCCAGTGGCATTCTCTATCTATTATTTGATCTACTTTGACCCTCCATATATGGTCATCTACACCTGATTTTTCTATCACCCCTCGTGTTACAGCCTTCCGATGTTCTTGTAGCCTTACCTTAAAGGGGGGGGGCCTGTTGTTCATTTATATTTTTTCTTCTAAAAGAGGTTTCGTACAAGGAATGACAATGATATACCCCAGTGATCGTAATAAAGGGTTCGGTTCGAAATTCTGAGGACTGGAGCGTACAACGGCCGAAACGTCGTACAAATAGCAACAAAGCTGAGAGCATTAGTCGGAATAATGTAAATAGTGTAAATACTACCTCATCTCAGAAATATAGGCAATACCTTTGCAGGTTATTTAAAGCCAGAAAACATTTTTAGATTGTAAGACGTTTTTTGAGATAATAACGGTTTAGTAATACAAGTTTTACTAATTAACCCATAGCGGGGGAGAAGAGGCGGATTCTTACCATTCCCAAGGTAATTTACATGTGTGTAAATATAACGAAAACGACTGGAATTATAACTCAGTTTTCTGATTAACAATTCCGAGCTATTATCCATTGCCCCACCTTCACATTCTGGATTACATGGCATTCCTAAGCGGAAAATTATCTAGACACTGGCCAGACACGACGTTGCTTAACTTTGGTAGTCGTACGAGAAACGGTGTTTCAAGTTAATATAGCCGTTAGCACAAATCATTCGAGGAGATGTCAACTAAAACTTTGCAATGAAAATGAAGAAGTTGAAACAAAATCGTAAAATACATTATATAATAAAAGACAGAAGACTTCTCACTTTCGGCTGAAACTTTTCAATAAAAACAAAAAAGAGGTTTCATATTAAAAGCACCTCTAATTAGAAATTGGTGGAGGGATATGATCCCGTCATATCAACGATACGCATGCAGTAAAATATCCAATTAAAGCATCCAGTCAGATCAGTTCATTTTCAGGTTGAACCGAGAAAAAGCATATCATTTCTGTTCTACGCCATCTTTCTTTTTTTCTTCTCTTTCTTACTGTTTTCCCCTATCGGGGTGGCGCGTCTTTTCTCGGCCAATCGGCGTTCAATCTGATATCTTCTTCCGTTTCTTTCGGAGCTTTACATTTCGGCCCTTTCAGGTACCGTGAAAGGTCATCAACCTACGGTCATTTCTCCATCTTCAATCGCTTCATCCCATTTTATCTCCTGAAAGCACGGCATCGCCACTTCATTTCATTGGTTGTTGGGTGCTGCGGCCAAAATAACAACTACAAAAAAGCAAAAATGAAATAATCTCTCAAAAACAGATTTTTCTTTAGCTAGAATAGATGCTTAGGGGGAAAATAATGTTTTTTTTTAACATTGAATGATGCTGGTTTTGGGGGAATAACTGGGTTCTGTTTAACTTTCACCTTAAGTGTTTGTTTACGTGTTTTTTTTTCTTTTCATAAACGAGAAGGAAAGCAATAAGTCAGTAGCCTAACGATTCGATCTTAAATATTCACTCTGTTTTAATATTCACTCTTTATGATTAATCATAACAGCTGAATGAAGAGCACTGACAAAAAAGAATATGTTGAAATGGAAAGCGTTTTTAATCACTGACTGATTTGTATTTTCTATTGATTAATTTTAATTTGCAAGAATAATTTAAATAATTTCTTTTAGGGCTAAATATAGTATACAATACATATAGGCTTGAAACAAGAAATCAGAGAGTCAAGTTCGAATTCCAGTTGAATTTGTTGATTTCACAAAAAGGTGAAGGGCTTAATCCATCTCTTCTCTCTCCAGCTATTGGTTGAATAACAGGACAGATTGGGTTCTATAGCCAGTCAATCGAAGAAAGAAATGACAACATGCAGGGGGACGATCTTTTGCCTAATTAGTCATGTCTCTGTCGAGATATTATCGTCCAAGCCTGTATGTCGTATGGCGCTTAACTGAGTGATGTCATTGATATGTTTTTAAGAATAATAATGATCTGTTCAGATACAAGTTCTACAATATATTTATTTATAAGGAAGGAGTTGGATTTGTGCCTTCCCGTTGAACCGTAATTGAATGCAACGAACTCGACTGGAATTCGAACTTGACTAACCAATTTTTCATTCCGTGCCATTATCTATTACGATTTTAGGAAAATGGAAAAATAAAAAAATCTGTTGTTTTAGCCGCATTTTTCATCATTCGGATGCATATATATTAATGATCTTACAACCCTACCCATATATATATATATATATATATATATATATATATAATTCAAGTCCCAGAACGGGAATTTTGCATATATATATTCATTCTAACATGTTTCATTGAATAATACACATTGTGCCTACTTATTTTTATACTGATCCTTTCAAATTGTCTAATCAGTTCCTTGATGCTAAAGTGAAAGTAATCAATGAAGCTTCCGTTATTTTTTTTTTACCCAAATACTTTCGACCTTCTCTAAGATTATCTTCAGGGGTAAATTACAATGAAAACATATTGTAAATGTGATATAATCGCAATCACAACAGAATTTATCTTAGTTTATTTTTTTTTCTCATCAGGAAAATTATATCAGTCTCCATCTGCACTCATACTTCGATAATGCCGATTGTTCTTACTTAACTTCATTATGTCGGTAGGGCCTAACCAGCGGTTTCTATCTAGTGTTGCCCCAATCCACTCGTAGCGAGCGGCACTTACAAACTAAGTCGATTGCTCTACACTTTGTCCGATGCTTCCAATGTCCGTTAAAGAGATGTCCATAATACCGAGATAGAGGTGAATAGCTTTTTTTTTCTCGCGGAAAGTCGTTTGAATTTTATTTCTGATATATTGCTGGATATGTATTTTCGAAGACTGAGCGTTATTGGATGTACTCTTTCTTTGGCGCCTATTTTTCACAGGCACAAATTACTGTGATATCTACAACATCGTAGAACCTGATTTTGATGTAGTGCAGAATGTTTTTTCTGTCCCAAATATCGCGAAAATAGATTGGAAGTTGACGCCTTATATCTCGAATCTTTACGGGACAATAATACTAGAAACGACAATAGTATTATCGTGACATTTCTCCCGTTCGGTAAAATGTGAAAACCAATCCGATATGAAGGTTAACAATATAAACAAGACAGCGAAGGAAACAATTGACAAACTCTCGATGTTTATAGAAATAAGAAGGAGATACTTTATTTACAATATAAACAAGTTATATGTAAACAAAAAAAGAATAGTACTTGAATTGCACTAATAATGGGTTTAAGTACTATGCGACTTTCGCAGTCATTTAACATCCATTATGTACTAAAGTTATTTTTGCACTTACTTCTTATGTGTGCCATGTCCCTTCAGAACGGATGTGATAATGACCCTCCACGTTTCTCTATATCTGGTGGCTCATAGCACACTTTCTCCTTTTATCCAACCCAAACCCCACTCTGTCATCTACTTGCTCAGGCCCGACAAGTATCCTACCCGCTGCTTCCCCCTGTTTCTTTTTCCCTCTATCTGACCTGTGTGTATCAGATTCTTCAAGCCCACTTTCCTCGTTATATGTCCCAGGTTAATTGCCTTTTCGTTTCCATCATTTCCAAAATCTTATCTTTGCTCACCTTATCGTTCCCTGATATACGCAGCATCCTGCTGTAGAACCACATTTCAGGTGCTTCAAGTTATATCTTCATCTTTGATGATGTTGTCCAGCATTCACTGCAGAACAGAAATCACATAGCAATCCAGTGACCTTTTCTTTGATTTTAGCGAAGTTTTCCTGTCTATTCAGCTTCTGGAATGCGTCCTTCGGAATGCCAATTCGCCTTCATTTCTGTGTCGCACTTTCCGACTTCTGTTAGAAGAATTCCCAGGTATTTAAATTTTTGAACCTGCTTGATTTTAGTATCCCCCTCCTGTAATTGGCATTTTGGGCTCCTCCGTTTGCTGATGACCATGAATTCGGTTTTCTTGTAGTTTATTTGCGGCCCTTTCTTTCGACTTTTTTCAGCTACCATCCTAGCTATTTTCATTTGTTGTATTTTTTTATAAGACTTTGCATACGACCGTTAAAGATCTTTTCAACGGATTTTAAATTTAATTTAACCACTTAAAATATCAGCTTACTCTGCCGGATATTATTAAAATAAATAGTAAAATTTGGGTTCCCAAAAGTGCAAACTTCGTGAAGAGATTTTTCGCTCTAGTTTGATTTTCGTTGTGATAGAAACAGTGATCAATCCTGATTCTTCAGCTTCTGCTGCTGGATAAAGCTTTTTGTGTTGAGTAGGGAAGTGATGATGACATCAATTTCCCTTCTGTCTAAAGGCGCTGAACAAGATGTTGTGCTGATGCCTAATAAACACTTGAAACTTTAATTCAAGCGTATTACTAGATTGGCATCTAGGTTTCACCTTTTACCGTTGAATTAGTTAAATGTAACCAACACTTCTATTTCATCAGTTTCTTTTCTCGCACTTTCTGTATGTGGAACTCCTTTTCGTTTACTTGTTTCCCTGATAGCTACAATCTAAAAAAACTGAATGCAACGTCTATTTCCATCATCAATATTCTTGAATCCCGTTCAACTTTTATCTTTTCAGTACCCTCTTTACTCAGCCTTTTCTCTCACTGTACCCCCTTGCACATTAGTGGCGGTCCCACCTGGCTTAGGGTGAAATGATTAAAAAAAAAAGAAATTATTAAACTAGCAGACAATTTTTTTTTTAATGTGCTGCGTCCCTTCAAGACGTCGATGATCATGGCTCTTCACATCTTCTTAATATGTGTTGTCCTGTCATTTCTTCCATACCCGGCTCTGATATCCATTTCTTTTAACCCATCAAATACGCCACGAGATGTTTACCCCTATCCATCTTTCCCTCTATCTACCATGTAAGTATTAGATTTTCCAAGTCCTCCTTCCTCATCGCATGTCCTACAAACTTCAGCTGTATCTACCTAATGTTAAGTATGTTTACTTTTCGTTTCCATTCTCTTCAAAACCTCGTCGTTGCTCACATGATTGTTCCATGGTATCCTCAGCATCCTTCTGTAGAATCACATTTCTGTTGAGTCGAGTCTATCCTTCATCTTTCAGGAGGACAGAGATCATAGAACAGTCTAGTACGTATTTCTTTGCTTCCAGCGAAATTTTCCAGTCTCTCAATCAGCTTTGGAATGCGTGCTTTGATTTTATTCTATATCTGCTAAATAGTTTGACACTTGGATACATGTTTTTCCATTTTCAAATAAAATACAGCGTATATCTCTGAGATGAGGTAGTATTTACAGTATTTACATTATTCGGACTATTGTCCTTATCTTTGTTGCCATTTGTAATACGCTCCGGCCCTCTTCAGGTGTTAGGAATTTCGAAGACTTCATTATAATCACTGAGGTATATGATTGTTCACCACGACTTTACCAAGCTACAGCCGTGGTGAACATGTAACTTGTAGGGTTAGAAGAAGATAACTCATGACTTCTAATCGTGGCATTACTACGCAAGGTATGAGAATGATATAGCCCTATGATTGTAATAAAGGGTTCGGTTTGAAATTCTTAACACCTGAAGTAGGCCGGAGCGTACAACGGCCGAAACATCGTACAAATGGCAAGAAAGATGAGAGCAATAGTCCGAATATTGTAAATACTGTAAAATACAGCGTATCTAAAAAAGACAAAATATCTAGATACGATAATATAACAAAATGTTTATTTTCTTATTTTAAATTTAATTTCGCTTCAGTTTTATAAAAGAACTTAAGATTCTGTTCTTCGCATCATATCAACCAGTGTAGCTGGGAAAAGTTGTCGACATAGTTTTCAACGTTTCCTACAATTATAAGACAAATGTCATTTTCGTTTATTGGTACTTAGCATTTGGTTTACTTTCAGCCCAAATTTCCTGCAAGCATATTCAATGTCTTTTGTAAACTGTTTGGCAAATACTTGTGAAATTAGTATCGTATCATTAACACATATAATGTCATTTGAAAAGCTCACATGAAGATCTAATTTTCCAAGGCATTTTCAAAACTCATCACAAGAAAGAAACTTCTGCGAAATTATTCTGACATCTTCAACGTTATTTTGTTTTCATTTCGCTAACGTATGACAAGGATATGAAAATTGATATTCCCCAAAGACTAAATAGCATCGTTGGAAAACATGTTTTAATAGCAGGAGGTCTCATAGGATGGAAATGAATGTAAGCACTACTAACAATAAGAAATGCAGCATGCGATGGATGAATTGTCGTCTGAATTTTTAAAGTTGAAAATAATACTGACATTTCATTTAAACAAATATATTTGCCAAAGTTACACAAAATCATCTTGAAATACGAAAGTGTAATTATATTCAATAAAATCGCAATTGGTTACAAACGTGTCTTCCAGATGACTTCGGGATATCCTTCATCTCTTCTGGACGGTCTTCTTGTTTAAGTTGGTGAATGCTGCCATAATCTTTGCCTTGAATTCATTTTTGGTGTTACAAGGAGTTTTGTTGGTCTCTCCCTCAACTACGCCCCACACATAATAATCAAGTGTGTTGTAGTTTGCGGAGTTTGGTAGCCAGATGTAAAGGGTGATGTGACATGGGGTCTTCCATCGGCCAGGACAGCATTACCTCCTTAAGGTTTTCAATGTAAACCTTCGTGTTGAGTCTGAGGTCATGTGAAAGAATGAATGAAAGCATAATCTTACCATCAGTAGTGATCTTTCTAGACACTTTCGTAATTACAGTTCAATGCTTTCCAAATCCTAAAAATAATCCTCAGATTGACAACGAAACACTCTGAAACATTCGTATTGAAGCTTCTGGCGCGAACGCTAAGCAGCACAGAATTCCCTTTCCGAATTTCTGGTGCAGTGAATCGCATCATGGTGCTCTTTTTCGCACAAACCATTTTCAACGGATCCTACTATACTGTTCAGTCGGCAAAACAACGTGCAAAATTTTAAAAAATGATGATGATTTACCCATCGCACCTTGTAGACAAAATCTTCCGAGATACAGTAGATCGAGAACAGTCTGTTTCCGTAGATTAAAGAAAGGGTTCAGTTACCCGGATGTAGATTACCCGGATCGACATACGCCTTTGATTCTATGGACATCCATAGAGAAAAGGAAGAGGGGATTTTAAAACGGTTTCTATCAACCATCCGGCAGTGCGTGAAATACTGGTGTCATATCTGGTCGGGCACCACTGCCATTCATCTCAGGGTCCTCGACAGGCTCCAAAGGATAATCTGTTACGTGATCGGTCCCGACCTGGTAGCTCTTTCTTAACGACAGGATGTGGCTTCCCTCTGTCTCTTCTACATTGTATTTGCACTCATTATAACTCCAAAATTGACAACTAAATAAAAGAAATGAGATCAAACTAGCGATAGTATCTTATTCATTAAACTGTCTTCTGTGACCTATGCTGTGTCTGAATTCTCCACATAAAAATACATCTGAAATCTCTTTGTCATAAAAACTAAGTGAACAAAAACTAAATAACCGGAGAACTACAACAATGGCCCTGATTCCAATCGATTCATTGAGCCATAGATCGATTGGTTAACACCTTTCGTAAATACAGTTGTCGGGGAAACCAATGTCTCAGTTAATATTTGAGAGCCACCCAATATTAATGAAAATCCGAACGTGTCTGAAATGACAATATGCATTCTTTAAAGACTAGATTTATAGAAACAATCTAGTTACATTCCGCCATTGTCGAACCACTGCCAGTCCCTATGAGCGGATGTCTTCTTGGAGAGGCACCGTACGTTGAGAGATTATTGAAATTTAAACTCACACCTGACCCCAAGTGGAACTCGTATATATAAAGCATCGCTAAAGATACAGGTAATATGTTTGGTTTCTATACCGCTTCAGTGAATACCTGACTTTCCGTGATATCCTCTACCTTTACAAGAGCAGGATCAGGCCTAAAAATGAAGTTATGCTGTCATATTTGAGAGCTGCCCAGACATTATTTTCCATCTTCGATAGTGTCCGAAAATGTCTCCGAGTACTTGTGGGAGACAAATTATTTCCCACTCTCCAACATCTCTCTCTTCCTTTCTCTCTTCCTCTCTCTCTCTCTCTCTCTCTCTCTCTCTCTCACACACACATACGCACACACAGATTTGAGATGTGACAAGCCTCTCGCTGCTCTGTCGCGCTTTCATGGAACGTGCTCAAATAAACTACATTTTTTGGTTCTGCCAGGCTTAACCTTCATGACTAGACCTCCAACCATGTGAGTTACATTGTAGCAAACCATCCATATTCTCTCTGTATTTCATTGATATGAAGTAAGTACAGCTCGAACAGCTTCTTCCCGTAAAACACTAAGAAGAGGATTTTCCAGATCCCTACAATCTTAACCTGTTCAAGTTAAAGTTTAACGGTCACCTTCTTCTATTTGTACGAATCGCCTACTAACGTAACCCTATTGCTCGAGATGTCCCGGGACTTTTACAGGGTTAACCTTACTGTAAAATAAATAAATAATGGGAAAATATATAAGCAAACATTTCGCAAGATATCTTGGCGGTTTCTTGAAAATATAAAATCTTCTTTCCATATGTAGACATGCATAAATATTAGCAGCAACATTTCACTCTTCCCCACCTGGAGGCTGTCATTTGAGTTCAAAAGAAAAATCGTTAGTTAATGACATGACAGTGTTCAAATAACACGTGTTCAAAACTTAAGAGACCTTACTACCTCCAAATTATAGTTAGATATAAATACATCGTCTACAATTACATGTAGCTAAGGAGAAAGTACCGTTTTAGTGATATTTATATATTGTTTATTTCTAAACTTTTGTTAGTTTATTAAGTAAACGTTTCCTGTGGAAACTTGTACATATGTCTCATTCACGTCCTATTCAGTTTTCTTATTAAATATAATTGCTTGGATATCGCACCAAACTAAAAAAAAAAAAAAAAAAAAAAAACCTGCCGCGATGAAGGAAGGCACAATAAAAACAACAAACAAACAAACCAAATATAAAAACAAAGTAAACAGCCGCGATGAGTAAGGGCACGCAAAAAATAATCCAGCCCTGATGAGTGAAAACACACACACACACACACACACACACACACACAAAAAAAAAACAAAAAATAAAACAGCCGCAATGAGTGAATGCGCAGCAAAATAAACAACTGCGATGAGTGAAGGTCCAGCACAAAAAGTAATCAGCCCCGAAAAAGAAGAAATCGACAAAAAACAGCACTGATGAGTGAAGACATCATAACGGTCTCCTCACGAATATTCGAGGTCGGCATGAACCTGCTCAGTTAAAGTATCAAATTATTTGCACTAAAACTATCAATGCTCTATCTCTAACTTAACGAACTTAAGTCAGTTGAATTCTATGTGAGCCGCTTTTGTACGAAAAATAAGCTTCCATTGATAGTATTTGAATCTATTGCATTTTCCTACAATTGTTTAACAGAGATCCACGTTGTCGTTGTTAACACTAGCCGAGCATTAAGAAGGCCGTAATTAGGTAGAGTATCAAAAGAACAAATGTAGGGAAAACAAAGAAGAGATTTATTAAGTAATCTTACATAGACCGGAAGAATTTGAATAACTCAACAACTCCTCAAATAAACAAAAAATGTGCCACAAGGCCAAATGTGATGATAGGGAAGGCTGGTCATCATCTATCTTATCTTAAACATTGATAGTCGCAATGACTGACCAATCTATAGTGGTCTATTCTGTATTGATATAGATCAATCTGAGTTGAATATATGGATCGGAATCCGACAAGATGAATAGAATAAGTAAACCTACGTCACCTCACTCTGAACGATCTGATAAAAAAGTAAATCTCGACTTTGTGAGGTCCTCAGACTTAACACGGAGACCTACCTGAGTAGGTAGTGCTGCCTTGGGTCTAAAGAGTGGTTGCTGGTAGACAATATGTCTCTCGACAGGATTCTACACCCTACCACACAATCAGGAATACCCGGTCATGGCTGTCACACAATTTATGCGACCACATAACCTCTTATATCTGGCTATTTAACTCCTCGACTAGAACCTCCGTGATTATTATGTGTGTAGGGGGGAAGTTGAACGAGAAACCAATAAAACTCTTTGTAACCCCAAAGATGAACTGAAGACAAGGATTATGACAGCATTCACTAACTTAAACAAAGAGACTGTCCAGAAGAGATGCAGGATCGAAGATATACGCTTTAGTATTTCAAAACATTTCTGTGTAATTTTGGTAAATATATCTGTTAAAATGAAATGTCAGTGTTATGTATATTTTGCGTAATTTAGACCACAATTTATTCAACTCACAATATATATATATATATATATATATATATATATATATATATATATATAAGACAAGAAGAAAACTGTACCAACGCGCTTCGTCCTCTGAGTCGTGTCCTTTCAGGACGTAGGTGATCATGGCTTTCCACATCTCCCTATTCTTTGTAGCTGTTAACACCACTTCTCCTGTCATCCCACCGAAACCCCACTTCACCATTCAAGTCCATCAAGTATGTCACTTTTCTTTGTCTTTCCTTTCTTTTATCCGTCCTATGAGCATCAGATTCTTTAAGCTCTCCTTCCTCATTGCAATTTCTAGAAACTTCAGCTTTCTTTTCCTGATGGTGTGTATCAGTTTTCTTTTCGTATCTATTCTCACCAAAACCTTGTTGTTGCTTACATGTTCTGTCCATGATACCCTCATCATCCTTCTGTAGAACCATATTTTGGTTGCCTGAAGTCTTTCCTTCATCTTTGTCCAGCATTCGCTGCTATATTGAAAGACAGACATCACATAACAATCCAGTACTCTCTTCTTGGTTTCCAGCGAAATTTTCTTGTAGGTAGCATTTTGGGCTCCTATTTTTACTGATTATCATGCATTCAGTTTTCATGTAGTTTATATGCAGTCTTTATTTATTTTTCACTTCTTATAGGAGGTCTTGTGGTTCATCAAGGCAATGAAATCCTTCAGAGGAAACAAATCGAATAATGTTTTCTTAGGATCTTTCATATTTTTTTTGATCATGTATACTTCGTCTCTGAGCGTTGTTTTTCTCTTTCTGTTATATATCGCCGTACGACGACAAAACAACAAACACGCATATATAAAAATATAAGGTTATATTTTTATTAATGACGATGAACCGTGTGGAATAGAGAACGGAAGGGTGAGAGGCGCATAGAATGGGTTGACGGGAGTGTATTCTTGCCGTGGTGTTTCTCTGCTTCCACTGGCCGTTCTCTGCTGGCGAATCCGTGTGTCGAGGTCTTTATATAGTCCTCTAGAACCGGGACTTTCCTTCCGGTTTTGCCTCGCCCACGCAACGCCCACGTAATTCTAAGAGACACCTGATCTGTTTGCCTCTGTAGCCATTTCCGCTGCTGTCGGAAATAAGGTCAAAATGACATCCGCTCCGGCCTCGACAGGATGTATTTCACAAACACCTGTCTTGTCGCTTCGCCGCCCCCTTCACCATCGCTTGCATCACTTCCTCGGGTGGGGCCAGATTGTTATATTACATTTCGATCGCATTTTCCTTTACGTTTTAGACTGATGCATCCAGTTTGTTTCTTCGCCTTGATTGACTGACAGTTGAAAGGCTGACACCAATAATATCCGCAATCTCGCTGTAAGTTTTGACTGTGTGTTCGTGAAACGTTACAATTTTCGTACGCTTCCTTAGAGTAATGTCCATTGCAGACAATGACCGTAAGACAACTAATCGACAATCGAAACAACAGTACCTGGGCATGATAGAAATCCGACGTAATCACGGATGACGCAATAATTTTCATGGCCAAATAAATTTTATCATACACTCCGAAAATAGATTCGTATTACTAGACATCACTGCAAATTACCTAATCAAAGGAAAAACAGAAATTGATTGCAACCTGTTACATTAGTGTGTCTAAATCTGACCGTAAGATGACACAAGAAAAAACAAAGCAGTTGTTTCAATTTCAAGCGTTTATGTACTGCCATGGACTTGTAGTGAGCTTCGTAAAAATAAAATATATAAATAAATAAAATAGATAAACAAACAAAAAAAAAAACTAACTCAAATCAAAATAAGTCACTTGCGCTTTACTTTAAAACCCTTATCACTTTCTTTCTTTCTTTTTCGTAACTTCTCTTTCTATATTTTTCTCAACTACCAAGAAATAGAATAGACGAAGAAAAATCCGATCCTGGGAAAAGCACCCTTACTTTCCAGAAGTAGATCTTACGTATTTGTGATTTAAAAATACCAAAAACTTGCTCTGTGTGTGTATGGGGGGGGTCGTGTATAAGTTCCATTATAAAACCACCTCTTTTCCTTCAAACATGTTTCGTTAAAGAAGTCTAACATGGTAAAGTGTTTAAGATTTTATTTAATTTGTCGTACAAGTTTTATTTAATTTATTAAATAAATTAAATTTTATTTTATTTAATTTGTCGTACAAGTTTTCTGGACATAAAGTGTTTAAAAACTAGACAAAAGTTTTGTATATACGAGCGGATTCGGCGATTCTTTAAGTTATTATCAAGAACGGCTTTTATTTTCTTTTTTATTCTTAATTAAACATGTGGATTTTATGTATTTTTTCAAACATAGCACGTTGTGGCCGTCTTCATGGTTAATGTTACTGAGTGTTGGTTTTCTCGTTTTTATTATTGGGGATTCCATAATTTTAAATCGGTTTTACCTGTGGATGAGGCTTTTTAACTTGTATTTTCTACTAGTATGTTTCGGATGAAAACTTGTAAGTTTTTGTCCGTGTCTAAATGAGTCCTAATAGAGCTATGATTGGACAGGTGTAACGTAAGTCGTTTCGAGAGGCAAGTAGTAGTTTGGTTTGATCAAGAACTCAGTTTCTTAGGGGTCATTTGAATTCATGTAAGACTATTTTTGCATGCGGAAAAATATAACACTATTTTAGCACGATGGAGCGAAAGAAATTATTATTAGTTGTGTTATTAATTGTGCAGATTAATTGTTCCAGTGTGAGCAGAGAGAAAAAATAAGCCTAATAGATAATAAAATTGTTTATTCGGTTGCAATATGAACGTAGCTAGTGAATTATGAAGACAGAAAATGTTGCAAAATGAAATATTGAAAACTAGCTGTGAATTAAAAAACATTTGCAGGTGTAGGCAGCAGGTCAGACGAGGTCATCGCATTGGCCGGTCATTATATGACAAAGCGGAAACAACGTGACTAAAAAAGTACCATTAAAAGCACTGAGCTACAGCTGGTAAAAGTGGAAAGTAAGCCGTAGCCATAACATTGTTGAAAAGAGATTATCGCAAATCTTTGATGAGGCCAAAAGGTTGAATCCTGAAATTTTCAATTTTCCTGTGAACAGATTTAACACCTGAAAAATACATGATGTAATAAGTTGAATCAAAGGAAGAAGACGGAAAGGAGTGATGTCACAAGAAATATTGCTGCTTCATTGGTTAAACCAAGGGAAGGAAGTAGCTCCGCCTCAAAATGCGAAGACGGAAGTGATTTCATTGGCTAAAGATCTGATTTGCATGGACATCCCGCGTCCGTCATGCCTTCCTCAAAAGAATTTGGGACAAGCATAAATAAGAGCCTCGTTGGAGTTTCAGTTGGGTTGGTTTGAGCTCGAGCTCAGTTCGAATCAAGACAAGACCAGTCGAGATGTAACGACAAAGGAGTGGTGGTTCCCAGCCAGGTAGCCACGACCGCAAAGATAGAGACAGTCGTCTCCTGGCTGAAGATGTAAAGAAACAGACAGAAGCCTGCCACCGACCAACCGAAAAGAGTTAAAGTCTAACAACGAACCATCAAGTTGTTGCGCTTAGCTAAGACCAACCTTCAGCAGTTTCCGTAAAGCTTCAGTAAAAAGCTCGAATAAGATATTTGAAAACGTCACAAACTTGAAAACTCCGATTGGAGTGAACAGATATTACCAACCAAAAGCTCGAATTAATGTTAAGAAGACAACACTACTCTTAAACAAAAACTTCCGCTCCGTTGTAGAGATAAGAGTTTGGCGATTGTTATAGTCTATTTCATTTTGTTTCTCTTTGTTTGTATATAAAGATTTTTTCGCAACATATTCAAGCATCATTCAATCTGTTTTTGATGCCGTTTCATTAACCCAAATGTGCGAGCGCGTCCGGTCTGGTTCAACTTGGTAAAGAGACAGGAAGCAGGATTTCAGCGTGACTTGAAATCAAAATTTACAAAGTGGGCGAGGAAGAACACCATTGTAATAATCGACTTGAAGACCAGCTACTGTGTCGAAGACATCAACGCTAAGTGGTCGGAGTCCGTCGTCACATTCGTACATTATATTCGTTTTGATTTTACAGGTCGGTTGGTAATTTGATGATGAGTGTAAACGTTTAAAATTTTTCTTAATACATTCCATAGTTAATTTCCTTTTCGTTTTCGAGTCGACTTGGGTATTTCTTTATATTTCTAAGAGAATTTTCTTCATGTTTATTGTTGGCTTATATTTGTTTTTGTAGAAGATGTTAATCTTATGGCTTTTACCTGTATGTTCAGTACCGTTATTAGTTACTTTAGAAAGAAATAGTCAAATCAAGAAGTCGATGTGGTAGTTAGGAAAACCATTGTTAACTATTTTCTGTTTTGTACTATTTAGTTCTTTAAGAGTTTGTTTTTATAACCATTATTTATATCTAATTGGGGTTAAAATTAACATGGCTTAATCGTTGGACACTGTCAGTTGTCCTTATCAAGATACATATATAGTCATCCGCAGTCAGATCTGCTTCGCTGTATCACAGCTCATCAGTACAGTTAGACATCCGCTTGCTTCTATTGAAACCTTAACGAATTGACGTCAGCTATGGGCGCTCTGTATAGGAAGATGAACTTTTGCGTGTTATATACAATGTAAACACACGCCAGTACTCGAGAGTGTTCAAATTCATTACGTAGATGCGTGAGTAGCTACTGTATTTTCAAAGTCTACAATTCCTCTATGTTACTCAATCAGCGGGAGTGAGAGCGTAAATAGACATCCATAGACAGATATATATATATATAAATATATATATATATATATATATATATATATATATATATATATATATATAGTCATCCGCAGAGATATCTATTTCGCTGTATCACAGCTCATCAGTACGGTTAAACAGCGGATTTTTTTTTACCCAGGATTGAAACCCAACCAAATTGGTGTCAGTCGGTTATTCTACTTCTAAGCTACGGGCGCTTAGTAGAAGGAGGCAGACGTTTTAGCGTATAAATCATCATTATACACGCCCAATAACTGAGAATGTTCTAATTCATTGCTGAATAAACGATGCGTAGATTCCAGAGTAGCTACTGTTTTTCAAAGTCTACCATTCTTCCAGAGTGCTCAATCAGGGTGTGAGAGCGTAACTAGTCATATATATATATATATATATATATATATCATTAACAATTTATATATATATATATCTTTAACAGCATATATATATCTATATACATATATATTTGACAATATATATATATATATATATATATATATACATAAGTATACCTGGTCATACAAATTATTTCAGACTTCATCTACATATGCACACACACACACACACACACACACATATATATATATATATATATATATATATACATATATATAACAAAGAAACGGAAGCTAGCTCACGTATGACGAGACTAAGTCAGTATGAGCGTATATATATATATATATATATATATATGTGTGTGTGTGTGTGTGTGTGTGTGTGTGTGTGTGTGTAAATAAATGCACTCATCCTGACTTAGTCTCGTCCTACATGCGCTAGTTTCCGTTTCTTTGTTCTCTCACATTAATGATGCAAAGCATTTTGTTCCATTCTTGAGTAGGTTTTGCCGTCACACCCATTCACCTCTTTCTCTCTTCTCAGAACGACCTTTTGAATATCCGCGCCATTTTCTTCCACCAAAACTGGCTGCCATTTTTTCTCTACTTTTCAGCCTGCCACCCAAACACATTCTATCTTTCCTGCCTTTACTAACGCCGCCATTATCACCCCATTTTCCATTACCCTCTCACCTTGTTCACAACTTCCCCACCACCACCATCCAACCCGCTGCTTTCCCAACATTGACGTCTTTTCTATTTTCCAACCTCTTTTAACCTGTGGGCATGCGACTTGACAGCACCCATCATCTGTGCAAGATAACTAACAACTGAGCCGGACGATTATCTTTGGTGATTTAGATCGTCCTTGCTCTGACTAGCTTACATTGTTGTTTCTCGGTCATTCACTTTGCTTTCATCTCGAAAGTGATACTGAAGACAACATTAATAAAACAGACAGGTCTCTCTACTTTTTTCAAACAAGAAAATTTCCGACTAGAGAAAGTTGTTCATGGAATTTCTATCTCTAAATAATAAAATTATGGCTATGTAAAGAAAAATGAGGTAATACTCTTTCATCATCATGCTCTCCAGCGTTTTTCAGGAGTATCAAACTACTAAGTAAGGCTTTATCTCTATAAGTGTCAGTTTAGACCCAACACAGAGGCCCATTGCCTCGAATATGTGCTGGAACACAAACTTGCACGAGACTTTAAGTGGAACTCATGTAAATGGAACATGACTGAAGAGGGAAATGAAATAGAAGGTTCGTTGTACTGCATCATTCTATTTTGTATATTCTATTTTGTCAGGCATGATAAAAAATGGTGTATTATTATTCTTTTTAATCATTTTACCTTAAGCAAAGCGGGAATAATTCTAATACATAGGAGCTTACAAAGAATGTGTAAGAGAGAAAAACTGGGTATATTGGATATTGAGGAAAAAAAATTGAATGAGATTCAAGAAGATACAGTATGGTGATTTACGTTGCATTAAAATCTTTGAAGAGGGTAGTTACCAAAGAAGCAATTTAACAGAAGGGTGTTCCACAGGCGGGATATGCAAGAAAAGGAACTGTTGGAATAGAATTCTCAAATCACTGACGGAATATGCTAATACCATTGTCTATTTGATTTATAATCAATCATCTGCCATTTATCAGTATGTAATGAACACGATAAATGTTTTCTTCGGTGGTGGCAGAGCATCCAGATCTTGGGTTTTCTTTAAACATTCAGATGTCAGTTGGCTTGGAATTAAACACGGCAGTTATTAATAAGAAGAGATTCTTTATTCATTTATATATATATATTTATATATATATATATATATATATATATATATATATATATATAGATAGATAGATAGATAGATAGATAGATAGATAGATATATACATATATATATATAGATATACATATATATAGATATATATTGGTTATAAATCTGAAAGAAAGGACTGGATAGTAAAGCCTAATTAAATCCTATTAATATTTAATATTAAAAGTAATCCAGCCAGAGGGCTCAATGGAATGAATTTTATTTATTTACAAAGCCAGTATTTATTGCATATAAAAAATTCAAATGTTACAATATCGGCTGACCATTTCGATGAATGAATTTAACACCCGACTCATCAGCGAATAGAGACAAATAAATTTATATCACCATCATGGTTTGTTTCCGCTGATGAGATGGGTGTTAAATTGCCATCCGATCCTGGAAAACTTGAATTATATATATATTTCATAAAATAAGGTTTGTGTTATATTTATGTGCAAGAAATGCAATTCATCCTTGATACTGGCTAAATGTATAGACAAAAGCATTTGCATAGATAAAGCATTCGGACAATTTTGATATAATTTATGTTCGGAAAAGACAAAAATTATACAATCTCACTAAATATTATATAAAAATCTTAACAATGGCAACTTAACTGTAATTTTTTAAGAAACTTGCATAAAAGAGTGATTGCTGCCTAGATATAAACACACACACACACACATTATATATATATATATATATATATATATATATATATATATATATGTATAAAGTAATTCTTATCTCAGAGGAAACCAGGAAATCGAAAATTTGTAGAAAAAATTAAAATATATATATAAGGGGATATTGATCCATTCCCCTTATTATATATATATATATATATATATATATATATATATATATAATAAGGAATTATAAATATAGATATATATATATATATAAGTAAAAATATACTCAGTTATAATCTGAGATTAATGACCGAATGGTTAAATAAAATAAAAGTTTTCTTCTTGTCTTTATTTGATTTAACCATATATATATATATATATAATTCTTTATTGTATATATATATAATTTTTTTTACATATATATGTATATCATTCTTATATAATTCTTAATTATTATTTATTTAATTTTTTTCTACAAATTGTCAACCTCCCTGTTTTCCTCTGAGATAAGAATTGGTTTATATATATATATATATATATATATATATATATATATATATTTAATTGAATAATATAGTTATTTCTTCCGCAAATATAATAAATTTGTCTTTGAAAGTTACTCTGAATATGATGTTAGAAATAGTCGAAATATCTAAAATAAAAAACGACACTGTCTTGATGAATTTATTTTTATCATCAAGTTTACTTATTAGACAGCACAAAATAAATAGACGTAATATGTTCATATTATTCAATGAAAAATCTTTGAATGAAGATATGCTACCTAAGTACACACACGCAAACGCTCTCTCTCTCTCTCTCTCTCTCTCTCTCTCTCTCTCTCTCACTCACATACACATACACACACATGTATATATAGTTTGAAAAGATGCGAAATTGTTAAACCCCATGCCATTTTGATTCTTATGTAAGCTTTTAGCAGAGCGAAAATATTCTACACTGGACCAACACAGCGGGTTGTTGATCGGCGCTTTTTCGCTGGCACACAAAAATACCCACATCTTCAGCAGAAGTGTCGATCAATAGGCAAATAAAACGCGCCATTTTGACGGTTATGCAATAAACAGGAAAGTAAACTGGTCTGTCACATTTTCGTCCGGAGTATGTCATTAAATCCACATGCACAAAACCGAGGCCATTTAGTTAACCATAACTTTATGGCAGACATGCTATGTATATTTATCTAACTCGGCTTCGGAGTTGAACAGGATGGCACAGTTCGCATACAAACGGGATCGAAATGTCTGTACCAAATGTCTGTATGAAATTGATATATGAGAAGAGTATAACAAACAGCTGCTTTGTTCATGTTTAGGAGTTTAGCTAAGTGTGGCACAAGAAAACAGTAATAGAGCACGAAATTGGGATATCACACTATGCATAAATAATAATGAGAAGTCAAATGTCGAAATGAAAAGAAATTCAATATTGCACGTTTTGATCATCGTTGTTACATTTTCAAATTAAAACTATTTTTTATCGATGGAGACATATATATATGATAATCGTTTCATTCCAAGCAAGGTAGTACTGCCACTGGTGCGCAGGGGGTTACATAAGAGGAGAGTGAAGAGAAAGAGGAACAAAGAAATGCAACAAAATGGTAACAATTGTATGTATTTCCCCACTATATATGACTTGATGGATCATACCAAAATAATCTGAAACTATCCTTTCCAAGGATGCCTAACACAGCAGTGGTAATATTAGCCGTTTACATATAAAGACATATTCGACAATCATTAATTGGCAGCGAATCATAGTTTCGGCGAATTTTATAAAGTCTTTCTATTAAAATAATTTTTCTTGGAAATGTATTTTTCAAATCCGCTTATTGTTATCGCTTTTTCCAGTACTAATGGCGGCTTTCTTTTTAATCTTTGGTTGAAGTAGTGTAGAACGTCGACATTTTGGTTATAAGATTATTTTTTATTTGTTCTCTATTTTAGTTTTAATGTTTTTGAAAATCCTGAAGTGATGTGGTTTCTGTCATTTGATAAATCCCCCTTTTGGATTCTGTAACGTTAATTCACAAGATTCGTGAACCTTGAGATAGCTGCTATTCATCTCGAGGTTCTCGACAAAATCCAAAGAAAGACCTGCAATGTAATCATCCTGACTTGGCATTTCGACTTTCTCGCCGACATGGCGTGGCTTCTCTCTTTTTTCGACAAATATTTTTCTTGGTAAATGCTCTAACAAGGTTTTTTTTCCGGGTGGCCGTCCGCGTGAATTTAAGCTTGGTATTAGATTGGCATTTAGGTCCCATTTTTTACCGTTGAAATAGTTAAATGTAGCCGACATTTCTATTTCTGCAGTTTCATGCCTTGCACTTCACGACTTCCTGTGCAACTCCTTTCTACCTACTTGCTTCCCTGATAGCTACAATCTCCAAAAATTCTGATACAACGTCAATTGCCATCTTGTATCTTCTTGAATCCCATTCATCTAATATCATTTCTTCAATACCTCCTGTACCAAGTGTTATCTCTCATTGTAACCCCCTGCAAACTAGTGGCAGCCCTGTCTTGCTTGGGAATAAATAATTTAAAAAATGTTAGAAAAGCCATTATCCTTGCTTAAAACAATAAATTTTAATTTTTAATTGCATTTTTAGCTATTGATCTGTGAAAACGGTTGTCTACAGCTGACAGTTTAGGTATTTCTGAATGAGTTTGACGCCATGCATGGCATCTATATGAACGTCTGAATCTTTAAGAATAGGACTCATTTACATTTTTTCATTCAACTATTAAGCAAAATTTGTAATATAAATTGGTATATCTTCTATGTACAGTAATTTGAAAGACAAGATAACATCTCATCTCAGGCCTCGTGTACTAGATTATGCGAAAAATAATGTCCTGTTTAAAAAAGTATCTGAATTAATGTATGTTAACAGTGTTTAAATCAGTCGAAATAGGAACGGTGAACATCGATACGTTTCTACCATCGAGTTACAAGTTTATTTATCTTTTTACAATAAAATTCAAAATATTTGAACGTCAATAATTCTTCGGATGCAGTTTTTGCATCTTCTTTGTCAAGATGCTTGTAAAAGTAGATGAGGGGAATATAGTGAATGTAACAAAGTTTTGTATTCCAAGTCGATGAGCTTCTGCATTTTCATCCTGGCAACATGCAGCCAAGCATTTATTATGAAGCAGAGTTTGACTTCATCGATTAAATGGTGCCGGTCGTATTTTCTCCTAACTGAATGTGCATCTCATCCAGTTGCTGCTACTAAAAGTTGGCAGTGGTTCTCTAGTTAGATTCTAAAAAGCTGTAATGGATAATGCCAATGGCAGACCAGCAGACAATCATCATGAACTTCTGGTTTTCAATTTCGGTTTTGGAAAAATTTAGTTCTCTAGCCATGATCAGACCGTTGAGATTTTTTATGAATGTCATGAAAGATCCATTTTTCATCGCAAGTCACTATTCTATCCATAAATGGATCTTTTCGAACTTCGCATCGAACACACTTCAAAAGATGAAATACACTGAGTTCATGTGGAACACATTTACTTAGTTTCTTCCATTTTTCTGGTATTGATGAATTGCTAAAGCATTATCTGGGATATTTCACTGACAATTAAATGTTAACATAATTCTTCTAATGTTGATTGTCAATTTAAGATGGTCGTCCTCTTGAAATAAAAACACAAAGAAATAAAAAAACACCTTTTCATGTTTTTAAAAAAAAGAGACAATATAGAAAGTAAAAAACTAAAAATTTCAAATTTTTTAAATAAATAAAGACAAAATATAAAGTAAAAAAAGCACATTTTCATATTTTGAAAAAAGAAAAAACGAAATAAGAAGTATTTAAAATAAAAAAAGGCAAAAAGATGTTAAAAATACATATTTTTATATTTAAAAAAAAAGAGACCAAATAAGAAGAAAAAAAGCATATTTTAATATTTTGAAATAAAAAGAGACAAAATAAGAAGTAAAAAAGCATATTTTCTTATTTTGAAATAAAAAAGAGACAAAATAAGATGTAAAAAAGGGACATTTTCATATTTTGAAATAAAAAGAAACAAAAACTTTTTCATATTTAGAACTAAAAACAGACAAAATAAGAAGTAAAGAAAGTTGATTTTTACATTCTGAAATAAGCAGAGACAAAATAAAATACAAAAAAAATTCAATTTCATATTTTGTTATGTTTTGAAATAAAAAAAAAACAAAAAAGATGCAAAAAAACACACATTCATATTTTGAAATAAATACAGACAAAATGAAATTTAAAAAAGCTCATTTTCTTGTTTAAAATAAAAAGAGACAAAATAAGAAATAAAAAAGCATATATATTTTGAAATAAAAAGAGAAAAATTAAGATGTAAAAACACATTTTTATATTTTGAACTAGTTCGAGACAAAATAAAATGTAAAATGCACATTTTCATATTTTGAAAAAATTATAGAAAATGAGCTGTGAAAAAAAAACCACATTTTCTGATATGCAAAAAGAAAGAGACAAAATAAGAAGTAAAAAATGCACAATTTCATATTTTGAAATAGAGACAAAATAACATGTAAAAAAATCACATTTTCGTATTTTAAAATAAAAAAAACAAAATAAGTTATAAAAAAGCACATTTTCATCAGTTGAAATAGAATAATAATAAGTAAAAACCGATTTTCATATTTTGAAAGTAAAAGAGACAAAAAAGATGTAAAACAAAAGCTGATTTTCATATTTTAAAATAAAATGAGATAAACTAAAATATAAAAAAGCTCATCTTCATATTTATTATAAAAAAGAGACAAAGATTTAAAAAAAGCACATTTTCATAGTTTGAAATGAAAAGAGACAAAATAAGACGTAAAAAAAATCACATTTTCATATCTTGAAATAGAAATGAACAAAATAAGAAGGAAAAAAGCAACTTTTCATATTTCGTAATACAAAGAGACGAAATAAGATACAAAAAAAATTTTTTTTCCAAAGTTTGAAAAAAAAGATTAAAAAAACGCTGATTTTCATATTTTGAAAGAAAATGAGACGAAATAAATGTAAAGAAATAGATTTTCATACTTTGAAATAAATGAGATAAAAAAGATATAAAAAAAGTAGAGATTCATAACTGAAATAAAGATACAGAATAAGAAGTAAAAATAATAAATTTTATATTTTGAAATAAAAATAGAGAAAATAAGATGAAAAAAAGCACAATTTTTCATTTTGAAATAAAGAGACAGAATTGGTTTTAAAAAACACGTTTTCATATTTTGAAGTAAAAAGTCATAAAATAAGATCTAAAAAGAACATTTTCATAGTTTGAAATAAATGAGAGAAAGTAAGGAGTAACAAATACTGATTTTCATATTTTTTTAATTAAAGAGAGACAAAATAGGATTTTAAAAAAGCACATTTTCATATTTTCAAATCAAAACAAACGAAATAAGAGGTAGAAAAGCAAATTTTCATATCTTACTATAAAAAGAGACAAAATAAGACTTAAAAAGGCAAATTTTTATATTTTTAATTAAAAACAGATAAAATAAGATCTACAAAGGCTCATTTTGGTATTTTGAAAAACAATGAGAGAAAAAAATAAAAAAAGCACATTTTCAAATTTTGAAATACAAAGAGACAAAATAAAAAGTAAAAAAATACATTTTCATATTTTGAAATAAAGAAGATGTCAAAAAACTAATCTTTGTATTTTAAAATAAAAAGAGACAAAATATGATGTTAAAAAAAGCAAATTTTCATATTTTAAAATAAAAAGAGACAAAATATGATGTTAAAAAAAGCAAATTTTCATATTTTAAAATGAAAAGAGACAAAATAAGGTATACAAAATCACATTTTTATATTTTGAAATAAAAAGCTATGAAATTTTTAAAAGGCAAATTTTCATATTTTGCAATATAAAAAAGACAAAATAAGTAAAAAATTCACAATTTCTTATTTTGAAATAAAAATTGTCAAAAAACTGATTTTTGTATTTTAAAATAAAAGTAGACAAAATAAAACGTAAAAAATCACATTTTCATATCTTGAAATAGAAATGGACAAAATAACAAGTAAAATCACACCTTTTTATATTTTGAAATAGTAAATGACAAAATTAGATGCGAAAAAGGAAAAAAAATCCCAAAAAAGTTAAATGAAGCAGCAATTGCATCTTTTGAAACAAAAATATACAAAATAAAATGTAAAAAAGTTGATTTTCATAATTTGAAATAAAAATAGACAAAATGAATTGTAAAAAAGAAGATATTTATATTTTGAAATAAAAAAACAGACAAAAAAGATGTAAAAAAGCCGATTATCAAAATTTTAAATAAAATAAAACAAAATAATATGTAAAAAAGCACATTTTCATATACTGAAATAAAAAATACAAATAAAAATCTATAACGTACATTTACATATTCCAAAATAAAAAAGAGACAAAATAATATTTAAAAAAGCATATTTTTATATTTTGAAAAAGAAGAGAAAATAAGATTTATAAAAGAACATTTCATATTTTGAAATAAAAAGAGACTAAATGAGATCTAAAAAAAGTACATTTTCCTATTTTGAAAGAAAGAGATAACATAAGAAAAACGCATATTTCTATATTTTGAAAAAAAGGGAGACAAAATCAGAAGTAAAAAAGCATATTTTCATATTCTAAATTAAAAAGAGACAAAGTAAGATGTAAAAAAGTTTATTTTCATATTTTGAAATAAAAAGAGACGAAAAATGACTTAAAAATGCAGATTTTATATATTGAAATAAAAAGAGACAAAATAAAAAGTAAAAAAAGATATTCGTATTTTAAAATAATCAGAAGTAAACAAAAAAAAATTTTTCATATTTTGATATAAAAAAGATAAAATAAAATCTAAAAACAAACATTTTCATATTTTGAAATTAAAAGAGACAAAAAGAATTAAATAACGTACATTTTCATATCTTGCAATAAAAAGAATAAAAAAAGGTGTAAAATATCACATTTTCAGATTTTGATACAAAAATGACAAAACAAGATATAAAAAATCTGATTTTTATATTTAAAATACAATGAACCAAAATAAGATGTAAAAAAGCACATTTTCATATTTTGAAATAAAAAGAGACAAAATAAGATTGAAAAAAAACTCATTTTCATATTTTGAAATAAAAAGATATAAAATAAAATCCAAAAACGCACATTTTCATATTTTAAAATACAAAGATACAAAATAAAAATTAAAAAAATCATATTTTCATATTTTAAAATAAAACAGATAAAATAAGAATTCGAGAAAGCACATTTTTTTATTCTGAAATAAAAAGAGACAAAAAATAAAAAACGCACATTTTTATATTTTGAAACAAAAAGTAACAAAAGACAAAAAAATGCTGATTTTCATATTTTTCAATAAAAAGAGACAAAATAAAAAAACAGATATATTCCAGATTCCAAATCATCAAAGACAAAAACTGATATGTAGATAAAAAATGTAAGTTATATTGAACAAGATATACAAGCTAGAATACTGGTTAGTCCATTCAGGAATACTATTTGTAGAAATAAATATATACAGTCTTGAAGTGAAAGAGTGTGTCCGGGTAAAAGGTCTATATCCAAACAAATACACTTAATACTGACCCACTTATCAACTCTTTACAACTATACAACAGCCATTCTCTGTATAGGCAAGATTATAAGTACACATCAAGCAAATCCATTTATGTATACAAAACTGGGCGATCCCAGAAGAGTAACAAATGCACATTTTCATATTTTGAAATATATAGAAACAAAATAAAGAGTAAAAAAAGCACATTTTCGTATTTTGAAAAAAAAAGAAGAAAATAAAATGTAAAAACCACAAATTTTATTTTTTCAAATAAAGAGACAAAATGATGTAAAAAGGCACATTTTCATATTTTGAATTAAAAAGAGGTGAAAAATCTAACGCTAATGTTCATATTTTAACTTAAAATGAGAAAAAGTAAGTAAAAAAAACTAATTTTCATATTTTGAAATAAAGAAAACAAAATGAGATGTAAAAAATGCACTCAAACAAGGTCAAATGTAAAACAATCACATTTACATAATTTAAAATAAAAAATTACAAAATATGATGTAAAAACAAGATCTTTTCATGTTTTGTAAAAAAATACAAAAGATGTAAAAAAGTTTCTTTTCATAATTTATCTTAAAAAGATAGAAAAGGAGATGTAAAATTAAATCTAAAACGCACATTTTCATATTTTGAAATAAAAAGAGACGAAATAAGATATAAATAAGCAAAACAAAATTATATTTTGAAATAAATAAATAAAAAGACAGAAAATAAAATTTATAACCACAATTTCATATTTTGAAATAAAAAGAGAAAACATAAGAAGTAAAAAAGCACATTTTCATATTGTGTAATAAAAGAGACAAAATAAAAAGTAAAAACAGCCCATTTTCATTTTTTGAAATAAATGAGACAGAATAAAATGGAAAAAAAAGTACCTTTTCATATTTCAAATAAAATTAAAAAGAGTTAAAAAATCTAAAATTGCACATTTTCATATTTTGAAAAAAAAAAGACAAAATAAGTGCATATCTCTACAATTAGAAACAAAAGAGATCAAACAAGTGTTAAAAAAGCACATTTTCATATTCTGAAATAGAGACAAAATAAGAAGTAAAAAATATTCATATTTGAAAAAAAAATAGAAAAATAAGATGTAAAAAAGATGATTTTCATATTTTGAAATAGAAAATGAAAAATAAGGTGTAAAAAAGTAAATTTTCATATTTTAAACTCAAAAGTGTAAAAAAAGTAAAAACTCACATTTTCATATAAAAAAGACAAAATAAGAGTAAAAATGAGCACATTTTTATTTTGAACTAAGAAAAGACGAAGTATTATGTGAAAAGCACATTTTTATATTTTTAAATAAAAAAGATGAAATAAGATGTAAAAATTCTCATTTTCATATTTTTAAATAAAAAGAGAGACAATAAGAAGTAAATAAAGCACATTATAATACTTTCAAATAGAACGAGACAAAATAAGATGTAAAAAGAGCACACTTTCATGTTTTGAAATATAAAGAGACAAAATAAGAAGTAAAAAGGCTTTTTTTTTGTAAATTAAACAAAAAGTAGCAAACTGATGTGTAAAAAGGGCACATTTTCCTATTTGCAAATAGAAAGGAACAAAATAAGTAAAAAAAAATCATATTTTCATATTTTTAAATAAAAAAAGCAAAATAAGATATAAAAAGGAATTTTTTATATTTTGAAATAAAAAGAAACAAAATAAGAGAGGCAAACAAAAATAGAAAATATTCAAATTTTCATATTAAAAAAATAAAAAGGAAACAAAAAAGAAGTAAAAGGCACATTTTTATATTTTGAAATAAGAGAAAGAAAGATGTAAAGCAAGCACATTTTTATATATTGAAATAATAAAAGACAAAATAAGATTTAACCAAAACACATTCTCAAGATTTAAAATAAAAAGCGAAAAAAGAAAATATGAAAATCTACATTTTCATATTTTGAAATAAAAAACAATGTTTGAAGTAAAAATTTGGAATTGAAAAGAGACAAAATAAGATATTAAATATCACCATTTTATATTTTGAAATAAAAAAGGAAAAATAAGATATAAAATGCACATTTTCCTATTTTGAAATAAAAAAACAAAATAAAATGTAAGAAATGCATATTTGCATAGTTTGAAATAAAGAGAGACAAAATAAAATGTAAAAAAATCTTATTTACATATTTGAAATGCAGAGAGAAAAACTAATGTTTTAAAAAATCACATTTTCATATATTATAAGAAAAAAAGATGCAAAAAAAGCACATTTTCTTTTTTTCAAACAAAAAAGACAAAATACGAAGCAATACAAGCACATTTTCATATTTTAAAATAAAAACATTTTCATATTTTAAAATAAAAACAGGCAAATAAAAATGCAAAAAAAGAAAAATTAAAAATAGAAAAAAATGAAAAATAAAATTATCATATTTTGAAACAAAGAGTCAAAATAATTTAGTAAAAAGCTGATTTTCATATACTGACACAAAAAGATATAAAAACGAATATTTTTACATTTTGATAAAAAGGAAACCAAATAAGAATTAAAGAAACTCATTTTCATATTCTGAAAATAAAAATAACAAAAATAAATAGTAAGAAAAGCACATTTTCTTAATTTGAATTAAAAAAAACAAAATAAGATGTCAAGAAAACACATTTTCATGTTTTGAAATCAAAAACGCTGATTTTCATATTTTAAAATAGAAAAGAGAAAAGAAAATATAAGACATACAAAAACCGCATTTTTGTATTTTGAAATCAAAAGATACAAAATGTCATGTAATACCGGCACATTTTCATATTTTGAAATAAAAATGACAAATCAATATCAAAAAAGAAAAAAAGTCATAATTTGAAACAAAAAGTGACAAAACATAATGTAAAAATAAAAAATAAAATAAAAAGTAAAAAAGCCCATTTTTATATTTTGAAATACAAAGAGTGTAAATAAGATGTACAAAATTCATTTTTTTATATTTTAAAATAAAAATTGACAAAATAACATATAAAAAAGCACATATTCATATTTTTAAATCAAAAGAGATAAAATAAGATCTAAAAAACGCATAATTTCATATTCCAAAGCAAAAGAGACAAAATAAGAAGTAAAAATGGCATATTTTCACATTTTATAATAAAAAGAGACAAAATATGATATTATGTAAATAGCCCATACTTTAATGTTTTGAAATAAAATAATAAATGCAAAATGAGATGCAAAATACTAATTTATTAATTCGAATTAAAAAGAGACAAAATAAGTAATTAAAAAAACATTTTCATATTTTGAAATAAAAAAGAGACAAAATAAGATCCAAAAATGCTAAACTTTCAACTTTCAAAATATAAAAAAACAAAACATATGCAAAAAAATCACATTTCCATATTTTGAACTAAATAGAGTCAAGTAAGATTTTAAAAAATTAAGTTTTCATATTTCCACAATAATAAAGACCAAATGAGATGTACAAAAAGCACATTTTTATATTTCAAAATAAAAAGAAACAAAATAAGATTTAAAAAAACATAATTTCATATTTTGCCATAAAAGTAGATGAAATAAGATGCAAAACGCACATTTTCATATTATGAAATAAAAAGAGACAAAATAAAATGTAACAAAAGTAAAATTTTCAAATTTTGGTATACAAAATGTAAAAAGAATGCAAAAAAGCATATTTTCATATTTTAAAGCAAAAAAAAAAATTCAAAATTAAGATCTAAAACACGCCTTTTCATACTTTGAAATAAAAAGAGTTAAGCAAAATGTAAAAAAGGAAAACTTTCAAATTTTGAAATGAAAATAAACAAGAAAAGTGCATTTTCATATTTTGAAACAAAAAGATAAAATAAAATGTAAAAAGGCTGATTTTCATTTATTTGAAATAAAAGTAGTAAAAAAAGATTTTAAAAAATCCTTTTTTCATAATTTAAAATAAAAAGAGACGAAATGAGAAATAAAAAACACTTTTTAGATTTTGAAAATAAAACCAAATCAGATGTAAAAAATGCATTTTGAATTAAAAAGAGAAAAAATAAGATGTAATAAAACGTAATTGCAAATTTTGAAATAAAAGAAACATTTCATATTTTAAAATAAATTGAGTCAAAATAAGTTGTAAAAAATCACATTTTCATATTTTGATATAAAAAAACAAAAAAGTTTTTAAAAAATACACATTTTCATATTTTAAAATAAAAAGAGACAAAATACGATGTAAAAAAGCAGATTTTCATATTTTGAAAGAAAAAGTGTTAAAAGGAGATATATAACGCACATTTTCATATTTTGTGAAAAAAGAGACGAAATAAGAAGTAAAAGTCTGATTTTTATATTTTGAAATAAAAAAGTGAAAATAAGTTAAAAAAAGCACAATTTCATATTTGGAAATAATAAAAGAAAATATATGGTATAAAAAGCATATTTTCATATTTAAAACGGAATATACAATAAGATGTAAAAAAGCACATTTGTCTATTCTGTAATAGTGACAAAATAGTAAGTAAAAAAAGCAAATTTTCATATTTTGAAATATATTGAGACAAAATAAAATGCAAAAAATCATATTTTCATATTTTTAACTAAGAAGAGTAACAATAAAAGATAAAGCATATTTTCACAAAAAGAGACAAAATAAGATGTGAAAATGCTGATTTTATATTTAGAAAAAAAAAGAAATAAAATAAGATGTAAAAAAGCACATTAAAATAAAATAAGGCAAAAACATGTAAAAACGCTGATTTCTATATTTTGAAATAAAAAGAGGCAAAATAAGACATACAAAAAGCTCATTTTCATATTTTTAGATAAATATGATGTAAAAAACTCAATTTTTATTTTGAAATAAAAACAGACGAAATAATGTCAAAAAAGAAAAAAAAACATTAAATTTTGAAATCAAAAGTGATAAAAAGTGCAATTAAGATAAAAAAACACAATTTTATAATTTGAAATAGAGACAAAACAAGATGTAAAAACATTTTCATATTTTGAAATAAAAAGAGATAAATTAAAAATTTTGAAATGTAAATTTTCATTTTTAAAAATAAATATTTTTAAAAATAACACTTTCATGTTTTGAAAGAAAAAGAAATGTAATGAAATATAAAAGGCACATTTTTATATTTTGAGATAGAAAGAGGCAAACTAAAAAGTAAAAAAACTGATTTTCATATTTTGAAATAAAAAGAGAGAAACTAAAATTTAAAAAATGTATATTTCATGTTTTAAATAAAAAGAGACAAAATTAGGAAGTAAATAGCATATTTTCATAAAGCAGACAAAATAATATGTAAAAGATGCTCGTTTTCATATTTTGAAATAAAAAGATACAAAATGAGATTTCGTATTTCAAACAAAAAGAGACTAAAGAAAAGGTAAAAAACACATTTTCAGATTTCAAAATAAAAAATGACAAAATGAGCAAAATTTATAAATTTTGCAATAAAAAGAAGCAAAAAGATGCAAAAAAGCACATTTTCATATTTTGAAACATAAATAGACAAAATAAAATGTAAAAAAATCGCATTTTCTTATTTAGAAAAAAAAAGATATATAAAAGCACACTTTCATATTTTAAAATAAAAATAGACAAAATAAGAACTAAAAAAGCAAATTTTCACATAAAAAAGTGACAAAATGAGATGTAAGAAAAGCACATTTACATATTATGAACAAAATGGATGTAAATAAAGCAGACTTTCATATTTTGAAATAGAAAATGTTAAAATGAATAGTAAAAACATTTTAATATTTTGAAATAAAAAGATAAAACAAAGAAGTAAAAAAACAAATTTTCCTTTTTTGAAATGTAAAGAGACAAAATAAGAAGTAAAAAAGCACAATTCATATTTTTAAATAAAAAGACAAAAATAAGATTTTAAAAATATGTAAAAACAGCACATTTTCATATTTAAAAATAAAAAGAGACAAATGAAGATGTAAAAAACACATTTTCATTTTTAAAATAAAAAGCGACAAAGTAATATTTTAAAAAAGCCCATATATATATTTTGAAATAATTCGAGACAAAAAATAAGTAAAACAAATATTTCCACATTTTCAAATAAAAAGAGAAAAGAAAGAAGAAAATATGTACATTTTTATTTTGAAATAAACAGACAGAAAATAAGATGTATAATAAATTTTTATATTTTGAAACAAAAAGAGACGAAGTAAGAAATAAAAAAGCTGATTTCATATTTTAAAATAGAAAAAGAAAATTGAGATATAAAAAAAGCACATTACCATATTTTGAAGTAAGAAGAGTAAAAAAAATTAAAAACGCACGTTTTCATATTTGAAATATACAAAGTCAAATAAGATGTAAAAAAAGCATATTTTTATATTTTGAAAAAAAGTTTTAATAAAGAGTAAAAAAGAGTACATTTTCTGATTTTCAAATAAACAAATCAAAGGAAGTTGTAAAAAAGCACATTTTCCTAATTTTAAATAAAAAATCCAAAATCAGATGTAAAAAAGCTCATTTTCATATTTGAAATAATAAGAAAACAAATAAGATGTTAAAAAAGTACATTTTAATACTTTCAAATCAAAAGAGATTAAATAAGATGTAAAAACGTCACATTTTCATTTTTAGAAATAATAAAGACAACGAACATGTAAAAATCACATTTTCACATTTTGAAATAAAATGAGACAAAAAATTTTTTAAAAGCCCACATACATATTTTGAAATAATTAGAGACAAAAAAAGAAGTAAAATGCATAATTACACGTTTTCAAATAAAAAGGGAAAAAGTAAGAAATAAAACGCATATTTTCATATATTAAAGTGAAAAGAGACAAAACAAGATATAAAGAAACACATTTTCATATTTTGAAATAAAAAGAGATAAAATAAGATGGAAAAAAGCACAAATTTTATATTTTGTAGTAAAAAGACAACAAATAAGATGTAAAAATGCACATTTTCATATTTTGAAGTAAAAAAAGATAAAATAAGAAATAAAAAAATTGATTTTACTATTTTGAAATAAAAAAGACAAAATAAAAAGTAAAACGCAGGTTTTCATAATTTGTAATAAAATGAGACAAAATAAAAATTTAAAAAAAGCACATTTTCATATTTTGAATTAAATGCGACAAATGAAAATGTAAAATAGCACTTTTCCATATTTCAAATAAAAATATACAAAATCAGATGTAAAAATCACTTTTTCATATTTTAAATTAAGCAAAACAAAATAAGATGTAAAATTACCTCTTTTCATTTTAAAATAAAAAGAGAAAATAAGAAGTACTAAAAACACATTTTAATACTTTCAAATAAAAAGTGACTAAATAAGATTTATAAAAAGCATATCTTATCATTTTAAAATAAAAAAGGAAAATTAAATGTAAAAACGCACATTTTCATGTTTTGAAATAAAAAGAGACAAAATACGAAGTAAAAAAAGCATATTTTCAAAAATTAAACAAAACCTACCAATAGAAGATGTACAAAAGCACATTTACATATTCAGAAATAAAATATGACAAATTAAGATGCAAAAATCACATTTTCACTTTTTGAAATAAAACCAGACAAAATAAGATTATAAAAAAGCTCATATAAATATTTTGAAATAATTAGAAACAAAAAGAGAAGTAAAACGCTTTTTTCACATTTTCAAATAAAAAGAGAAAACAATAAGAACTAGAAAAAGCATATTTTCTTATTTTCAAATAAAAAGAGACAAAATAAGATGTAAAAAAGCTGCTTTTCATATTTTGAAATAAAAATAAATAAAATAAGAAGTAAAGAAACAAATTTTCATATTTGAAATAAAAAGAGACAAAATAAGAAGTAAAAACACCTATTTTCATAAGTTAAGGAACAATAAAGCACATTTTCATATTTTGGAATAGAAAAGGACAAAATAAGATGTAAAAAGCAAATTCTTTAAATAAAAAGAAACAAAGTAAGGTGTAAAAGTGCACATATTCATATTTTTAGAAAATCCAAAATAAGATTAAAAACCATATTTTTTATTTTTTTAAATAAAAAGATACAAAATGAAATGTAAAAAAAGCACATTTTCATATTTTGAAAAAGAGACAAGTTATGAAGTAAATAAGCACATTTTTACATTTGAGATATAAAGAGAAAAAATAAGATATAAAAAAGTACATTTTCATATGTTGAAATAACAAAAGACAAATAAGATTTAAACAAAACACATCTTCATATTCTGAAAAAAAAAGAGAAAATGTAAGGAGTAAAAAAGCTGATTTTCAAACTTGAAATAGAAACAAACAAAATAAGATATAAGAAATGCATAGACATAAAAATTGAAATAAATAGACATAAAAGAAAATGTAAATATCATATTTTCATATTTGGAAATAAAAAGATACAAAACGAGATGTAAAAAAACACATTTTCAAAATTTGAAATGAAAAGAGACAAATAAGATGTAAAAAGCACATTTCCATATTTTGAAAGAGAAAGACAAAATATGAGGCAAAAAAGCATATTTTCATATTTTTAATTAAAAAGAGGCTAGACAAGATGTAAAAAAAGCCCATTTTCATATTTTTAAATAATAAGAAACCAATAATAATTAAAAAAAAGCCCATTTTCATTATTTAAAATTATAGAAGACAAAATAATATGTAAAAAACCACGATTACATATTTGAAATGCATAGAAACAAACAAAGTTTTAAAAAATCACGTTTTCATTTTTTCAAATTAAAGAAAAAAAGGCACATTTTCATATGTTTCCAACAATAAGTGATAAAATACGAAGTAAAAAAGTACATTTTCATATTTTAAAATTATAAAAACAAAATAAATGTAAAAAAAAATAATAATAAAATTATGAATGAAAAAACCAAAAAAATGCAAAAAAAGACATTTTTATATTAAAAAACAGGGACAAAATAATATGTGAAAAAGATGATTTTCATATTTTGAAAGAAAAAGAGACATAATAAGATATACAAATGCACAATTTCATATTGTGAAATATAAAGTGACAAGACGATAGCATATTTTTATATTTTGAAATAAAGTGAGACAAAATAAGAAGTAAAAAAAATACATTTTCTTATTTTTAATAAAAAACATAAAATAAGATGTAAGAAATGCAGATTTTCATGTTATGAAATAAAAAGACACAATTTAAAAATTTAAAAAAAATGATTTTAACTTTTTGAAATAAAAAGAGACAAAAGTGTTGTGAAAAAGCATATTCTCATATTTTAAAACAAAATGAGTCAAAATAAAAGGTAAGAGAAGCACATTTTCATATTTTTAAATAAAAAGAATCAAAAGAAGATGTAAAAAGAGCCGATTCTTATATTTTTAAAAAGAAAACAGGACAAATAAGTTGGAAAAAAGCACATATTCATATTTTGAAATAAAAATACACAAAAAGTATATTATCATATTTCGAAATAAACAGAAACTAAATAGGAAGTAAAAAAACACATATTTTGAAATGAAGAGGCAAAATAAAAAGTAAAAATATACATTTTCCTGTTTTGAAATAAATAGAGACAAAATAAATGTAAAGAAAAAGCACATTTTCATATTTTGAAACTAAAAACGCTGATTTTCATATTTAAAAAAAAAAGAGACAAAATAAGTCGTACAAAAACACATTTTCACAATTTTAAATAAAAGGATACAAAATGTGATATAAAAAATGCACGTTTTCATATTTTGAAATAAAAACAGAAAAATAAGATATCAAAAAAGAAACAAAATTCATAATTTAAAATAAAAAGTGACAAAATAAAAGCAAAAAGCCTTTTTTTTCATATTTGAAACAAAATTAGATGTAAAAATGATTGTTATTTATTGAAAAAAAAGCCCATTTTCATATTTTGAAATAAAGCGCAAATAAGATCTATAAAAATCAATTTTACATTTTAAAGTAAAAAGAGCCAAAATAAAATGTAAAAAATAACATTTTTATATCTTAAAATAAAATGACGAAATAATATATAAATAAGCAAATAATTTGAAATAAAAAATAAAATAAGACCTAAACACACCCATTTTCATATTTTGAAATAATAAAGTGACAAAATAAGAAGGAAAAATGCATATTTTCATATTTTATAATAAAAATACACAAAGTATGATATTATGTAGAAAAAGCATATTTTCACATTTTGAAATAAAAAAATGAAAAAAGAGATGTCAAAAAACGAATATTTTCTCATTTTAAAATAAAAAGAGACAAAATAAAACGCAAGAAAATTAAGTTCTCAACTTTCAAAAGAAAAAGAAAAAGAGATTCAAAAATCACATTTCCATATTTGGAAATAAATAGAGACGAGAAAGATGTAAAAAAATCAAATTTTATCTTTTCACAAAGAAAGAGACAAAATAAGATATACAAAAAGCACATTTTCATATTTTCAAATAAAAAGACACAAAATGAGATTTAAAAACCATATTTTCGTATTTTGAAATAAAAGGTGATAAAATAAATTCTAAAACTCACATTTTCATATTTTGAAAAGAAAATGTAAAAAAAAGTAAAATTTTGAAATTTTGAAATAAAAGTCAAAAAACATGCGAAAAAACACATTTTCATATTTTAAAACAAAAACAGACAAAATAAGATTTAAAACGCACATTTTCATAATTCGAAATAAAAAGAGACAAAGTAAAATGTCAATAAAACAAAACCTTCAATTTTGAAATAAAAAAGACAAAAAATGGGCAGAAAATACAGTTTCATATTTTAAGACAAAAAGAGGCGAAATAAGGTGTTAAAAAGTAGATTTTCATATTTTTGTGATACAAAGAGACAAACAAGATAAAAAAAGCTTATTTTCTTATTTTTAAATAAAAAGAGTCAAAATAGGAAGGAAAAACACTTTTTTATTTTGAAAAAAGAGACAAAACAAGATGTAAAAAAACATATTTTCATATTTGTAAAGATGAAAAAGCATATTTTCAATTCTGAAACACAAATAGATAAAATAAGTTGTAAAAAAGCATATTTTCAAATTTTGAGAAAAAAATTAAAAAAGCACTTTTTTATATTTTAAAATATATAGAAACAAAATTAGGTGTGAAAAAATCACATTTTCATATTTTTAAATAAAAAGAGACAAAAAGTTTTAAAAAAGGGCATTTTCATATTATAAAATAAAAAGAGACAAAATAAGATGTAAAAAAATCTGGTTTTTATATTTTGAAATAAAAAGAGACAAAATAAAAAAACGAAAATTCATATTTTCATATTTTGAACTAAAAAGAAATAAAATAAAAGGTTAAAAGGCACATTTTCTTATTTTAAAATAAAGAGAAAAAATACAAAGCAAAAACAGAAAAATTTTGAAATTTTGAAATAAAAAGAAACAAGAAAGTTGCAAAAATGCACGTTTTCACATTTTGAAACAACAGGAGCCAAAATAAGAAGTAAGAAAAAAAAATTTCATATTCTGAAATAAAAGGAGACAAAATAAGAAATAAAAAAACACATTTTCATATTGTGAAATAAAAAGCACGAAAAAGATGTAAAAACTCTGATTTTCATATTTTTAATTAGAAAGAGGCAAAATAGGACATACAAAAATCATATTTTCATATTTTTAGAAAAAAGATACAAAACAAATGTAAAAACCGCTCACTTTTTTATTTTCAAATAAAAACAGACGAAATAAGATGTCAAAAAAAACTTTTAAATTTTGAAATAAATGTGATAAAAGACTGCAAATAAGATAAAAAACACATTTTCACAAATTTAAATACAGATACAACAAAATGTCAAAAAACATTTTATATTTAAAAATAAAAAGAAATAAAATAAGATTTTTAAAAGCACATTTTCATATGTTGAAATAAAAAGAGATAAAATAAGATCTACAAAGCACATTTTTATATTTTTAGATAGAAAGAGACAAACTAAGAATTAAAAAAAGGTGATTTTCACATTTTGAATAAAAAGAGTGAAAATAAGGTTTAAAATGCATATTTTCCTATTTTTAAATAAAAATAAACAAAGTAAGAAGTAAAAGAAGCACATTTCCATATTTTGAAATAAAATAATACAAAAATGAGATGCAAGAAAGCACTTCTTCATATCTGGATATAAACTGAGACAAACTAAAATGTAAAATATAATTTTGTCATATGTCGAGCTAAAAAGAGAAAAAAAGAAAAGGTAAAAAAGCACATTTTCAGATTTTAAAATAAAAAAAACAAAATAAGATGCAAAAGGAGCAAAATAACACATTTTGATATTTTGAAATAAAAAAGATAAAATGAAGAAATGAAAACAGACAAAATAAAAATGAAAAAAATCTCATTTTCAAAGTTGTAAAAAAAGAGATAAAAACGATATAAAAACCTGGGGTTCATATTTTTAATTAAAAAAAACAAATTAAGATGTTAAAAATCACATTTTTATACCTTGAAATAAAAAAAAATATGGTGTAAAAAATCACATATCCATATTTTGAAATAAAAAGAGACAAAATACAAAAGTAAAAGAAGCACATTTTCATATTTCTAAAAAAAAGGAGACAAAATAAAAAGGAAAAAAGCTGATTTTCATATTTTGAAATAAAAAGAAAAAAATAAGATTTAAAAAAGCACATAGTCATATATTGAAATAAATAGAGACAAAATAACATGTAAAAAAGCACAATTTCATATTTCAAAATTAAAAGTGACAAAATAAAATATAAAAAGCACATTTTCTTATTTTGAAATAACAAAAGCCAAAATAAGTTGAATAAAAGCAAATTTTCTTATTTAAGAATAAAAAGAGACAAAATACGAAGTAAAAAAGCGGAATTTTATGTTTTGAAATGATAAGAGACAAAATGAGAAGTAAAAAAGCATATTTTCACATATTCAAATAAAAAGAGACAAAATAAAAATTTAAAAACCACATTTTTATTCATGTGCAATAAAAAGAGTAAAAAAAGATGAAAAATGTAGTTTTTCTTATTTTTAAATAAAAAGAAAAAAATAAGGATATAAAAAGCACATTTTCATATTTTAAAAAAGAAAGGTACAAAATAGGAACGAAATGAAAAACACATTTTCATATGTTGAAATAAAATGAGACAAAATTATATGTAAAAAAAGCACATTTTCATATTTTGAAATAAAAATAGACAAAATAATAAGTAAAAAAGCATATTTTCACATATTCAAATAAAAAGAGACAAAATAAGAATTTAAAAAAGAATATTTTCACATTCTGAAATAAAAAGAGACAAAATAAGTAAAAACTCATTTTTATATTCAGAAATAAAAGAGGCAATATAAAAAGTAAAAAAGCACATTTTTAAATTTTAAATAAAAGAGACAAAAAAGATGTGAAAAAGCTGAATTTCAAATTTTGAATTAAAAAAAGAGAAAAGTAAAAGTAAAAAAAGCACATTTTTATATTTTCAAATAAAAAAAGACGAAATAAGAAATAAAAAAAGCTGATTTTCATATTTTGAAATAAAAAGAGACAACATGAGATGTGAAAAAGTCTGATTTTCAAATTTTGAAGTAAAAAGTGACAAAATAAGATGTTAAAAAGCGCCTTTTTGAAATAAAAGGAGACAACATAAAAAATTTCTCGACTGGTAGAATCCGTTTTTTTATATCTTCGTCACCGCTGTTATGGCTGGTGTCAAAAAGGTTTTTTTCCTTTTATCTTTGCCTAGAATTCGTTTCTTCCTTATATTAGTCATCACTGTTATGGACCTGCTTAAGGTCCGAAAAGAACAACACGACCACCAGGGTAGAAATAAATATATATTAACAAGACATAACAATACAAAATGTGGACGGTGTAAGTATGACTGTCAGTCTGGTTTTAAGTGAACTACTGCCAACTCGGCTCTCTCTCTCTCTCTCTCTCTCGCTCTCTCTCTCTAGAGAGAGAGAGAGAAAGGGCGTAGTATATATATTATTAGGAAGAGTTCATTCTGGAGTTACAGAATGACCCATGACAACATACGAGCAAAATACTCTTGGGAAACGTATGAATCCGATGCTTCTCTCTCTAGCTATTTGTTTAGTAGCAGGACAGAATGGGTTCCATAGCCTTGGTTGGTAACCAGTCTACCACACAAATAATGGCAACCTACTGCAGGAAAAACTTCTACCCATTGTATTACGTATGGCGCTTAACTGACTGAATATATTTTAATTAGACTATTATAATAATTTATCAGAACTCATTTTTTAAATTTCAAAATCGGTCACTATTTCCATGAAAAAAAAACGGACATTATTTCCTGAAAAACCTAAACGATATATTCGTCGATATAACAACATAGGCAGGAATTCAGTACGAAAAAAAACCCTCTTTGCCAACACTTAATTTCTCCAATCTGACATACTGTGAAACATAGTTGACCGTTGGAGGTTGGGGGGGGGGCTTTAATAAGAGTAGATAAGTTCGCCTATCGTCCGGATCGCACCCCTCCATGGTCTATTAAACAGGATTAAAGGTTTATCCCTGTTTAGGACTGAATTTTCATCCTTTTTCACTCACTTAACCCTTTGCTGCTTACTGGCATTTTCGCCTTGCCTGGGGTCAGTTAATAAAAAAAATAGACAGACATATTTTTGGCCCGGCTATATGGCCGGGAATACCCACATTAAAATGACCATGTGTCACATCCGGCCTTGCGTGGGAAGGCTAGTAAATACAGTTAATAAAAAAAATAATTACCAAGATTAACTTTTTATGGCCTTAGATATAAGAACAAGTTTTCCCTTGACACCACCATTTTAACTACCCTCACTCTTCGGCAATGTTTATTGTTTTAAAATGTGATAATTAGAATTGTAATAATATCTAAACATACGACTGCTTATAAAATGAATAACATTATATTTACAACACTCTAAAAATGAATCCAATTAAAACGAATGCAATATTTATTATTTAGGAATTTTAAAAAAAATAATTACGTAAACAAATTTTATTCATAAAATTTATAAACATCTTTTTTTTTTAATCATATCACCCCAAGCAAGGCGAAAACGCCACCGATGTGCAGGGGGCTACGTACGAGTGAAAAGATTGGAAAAGAGAAAAACCGGAAACCACATCCTAAACAGGAAACAAGAGATGAGCCTCTTCACCTGTTCAATAGACGTAGGTGGAGTGTGAACCAAGCGATAGTTTAGTCTATCTACTCCAATAATAAATTATTAAGATATGTGAACTAAATGTCATGAAATTCTAGTTATTTAACATTTTCTAAAGTTCGATTGGCAATTTCCTAATGTTTTGCCAATCATTCAAATAAATAATCTGATAAATAAATAGTGTAAATAAACAATCTAATAAATAAATTAATAGCTTTTATTATTTTTGCTTTCAATTCACAAGAATAAGAAAATATATGAATTATTTTTCATATGCTCAAGTTTTATTAAAATTCTACTCATTGTTTTAAAACAATAAACATTCCCGTGGATGGAAGCTAGTTAAAATAATAGAGGTGTCAATGGAAAAAATCGTGTTTTTGTCACTCTGTTTTATTGCTGGCCTAAAGGTCTAACATTGATTTTTAAAGTTTGTTTTCTTTTAGAATTGTTAGTTACATAATAAAAACACCAGGAAATAAATATTTATTTTGATTCATTCAAAGTCGTTTCCGTACCCTGTAAAAATACTAATCGATAATACTGTTTTTAAAAAAAGTGTTGACGTGCGGATATGACATATTGCAGCACGGAATAGAGAACTGATATCGCCTTTTGCTTTGACCTTTACAGAAATGTCCCTGGGAAAGACGGGAAATTGTCATTTTTTCCAGTTAGCTCTCAGCTAGGTTTTCAAAAACAGGATCAATGTAGAACATGTTTAGCGAAATACTAGTGACGTCGGCGAATGAGATCATCACAAGTAAAACAGAAACAAGAAAGGAACGAGTGGGTTACAAAATAAATTCTAAAGATGATGAAAAAGTGACAACAAACAATCCCAAGAAATGGAAAAGAATACCGAAACTTGGACGGAAATTAAAAGCAAATATCGGCAGGAAAAAAAAGAATGGATTGATGAAATGTGAGTCGAAATAGTAAGGATGAACAACACAAAAAACAACAAGTATGATGAGACCAACCTGCCAATTTAGTCAGCCTGTCAGTCAGTTAATTGCCACACGTGAAACACGCTTCGGCGATCATGTCTTTTTCGAGACAGGAATGACTAGGCAGAAGATTTTCCTGCAGTAAGTTGGTATTACTTTCTGAGGTAGCCCGGTTGTTAACCAAGGCTATAGAACCCAATCCCTTCTGTTATTCAACCCAGAGCTGGAAGGAGAAGACATGGATTAATACCTCTTGTGAGTTTTGGTACAGTGAATATCGGCTCAGAACGAGAAATCGGGGAGCCGAGTTCGAATTCTAGTTGAATTCGTTGAATTTACTTACGCGAAAATACCCTTGGGAAAGGTAGTAATCCGTCTTTTTTCCATGGGTAAAATAGCTGGAAGGATCGAGTTCTGTAACCTTGGTTGACAACCAGTCTATCGCAGAAAGTAATGGCAACCTACTGCGGGATAATCTTCTGCACAGTCAGTCATGTCTCGAAAGAGACATGATCACCCAAGCGTGTATCACGTATGACACTTAACTGTCTGACTGAAGGCTATTTGTTTGTAAGTGAATGAAAAATTTCAACTGCAACTATCCATTACACCGCAACGCAGAAACAAAAAAAAAAAAAAGAACAGGACGAAAGATGAGTCAATCAACGGACCCTATAAAAAAAAAGAACAGGACGAAAGATGAGTCAATCAACGGACCCTATAAAAAAAAAAAATAACAGAACGAAAGATGAGTCAATCAACGGACCCTATAAAAAAAAAAGAACAGGACGAAAGATGAGTCAATCAACGGACCCTATAAAAAAAAGAACAGGACGAAAGATGAGTCAATCAACGGACCCTATAAAAAAAAAAGAACAGGACGAAAGATGAGTCAATCAACGGACCCTATAAAAAAAAGAACAGGACGAAAGATGAGTCAATCAACGGACCCTATAAATAAAAAGAACAGGACGAAAGATGAGTCAATCAACGGACCCTATAAAAAAAAAGAACAGGACGAAAGATGAGTCAATCAACGGACCCTATAAAATCAAGTGAAAAACAAAAATAATAGAAAAAGAAAAAATCACCCTAAGGATAGAGTGAATGAATCAAATAACTATTAAAAATTGAAGTTGGATCAGTGTTAGAGGAACTGAGAAACAAAACAGCAGAGCGAGATGGGATTGTTACTCCCAGCTTTAGCATCTATTGGCACGGACAACAAATACACCAGTGACAACGTCAGTATATCCATTTTCGTAACAAATCAGGTACAAATGAATGCTAACTGAAACGGAAAATCAATTTACAGAGCCACATAACCAAACTCATGATGTGAATCCCGATAAATAGAATTGAAACAGAATTAGACTGGAAACAAGACAAGTACAGAGCGTCTTTGTTAAGGACACTGAAACAATAAATAGTCAGAATTCAATAATGTCAAAGGGAACATTATACACACAGAAGGTTTATCTATTACCCAAAAAGTAAAGGTACGACACAGAACCTATTTGAGTTACTAGGAAAACTCGATCTACTTGGAAAGTATGTTAATATAAACCAGTAACTATACTAGGAGGAAATCGCCTGCATACAGATATAAAATGAATTGAATACTACACATGATAAAAATCGGACGTAATATATCTTTAACCCAGATTTATAGCAGTGGCTATAATCTTTATAGCAGTGGATCCCACAACTTTTTTCTCAGAGCCTCATTTTCAAAATTAGAATTGAGTCGTGCTTCACCAAATTTTATGTGATAAAAAGTACATTTAAGAATTCTACCTCGAAGATGTGGACGAAGGCAGATTTTAGTGTGTTATATACACAAAAAAGCACATAACCAAGATTGTTCAACTCATTGCTGAAGAACGATGCATAAATAGCTACTGTTTTTAAAGTCTACCATTTTCCCAGAGTACTCAATCTTTGGGCGAGAGCGTAAATGTATAAGTTAAAATATATATATATATATATATATATATATGTGTGTGTGTGTGTGTGTGTGTGTGTGTGTGTGAGCATATATCTATATAGGGAAGTGAGTCTGTGTGTGACTGTTCCCTAAGCGCGCCTACATTTTTTAAGCTACGCCATTCAAACTTTCTAGAGACACATATCTACAGGGAAGCCAGGTCGACACATACTTTTTGAGTTTAAGTTCAGCATTTTTCCCTTTCGCAATTTTAGCCAATGGTGCAGATTGTTTACATTTGCTCCGTAAAACATCTAAGATCTAAGATGGTTACTAGATTACGTCACAGAAATCAAATCACACGTGTCAAACGCGACTAAAAAAATGAGCCTTTATATTTAATTTTTATTCTGACGTTTTAAAAATTCATTTGGTTAACAAAAAAATGTGAATATTTTTCCCCGTAATTTTGAAACAAAAGAAATATTTAAAAAAAAAATCTGAACTGAGAGCGTAATAGTTTTTATATTTCTAATTTCAGTAAAACAAAATAAAGAATTTTTATTTTTATGTTAAATACATTACATTTAGTCAACAAAAATTGTAAATATTTTCCCCCGTAATTTTGAAACAAAAACAAACGCAATGTTGTTTGCAATGCCAGACAAAACATCAAATCAAGTTTACGCAAAACGAAAGAAAATAGATTTACTTAATGGAATTTTTAACAATTTTTAAACAACAATATTTTATATAATTATTTTTTTATATAACCGAGTCCTACTACTAAAATATTCTGAGTTGCACGAGCATGATGACAGTTGTTAAATATAACAAACAATGGATGTTTATTATGTTTAATCATGAGCCGTTTTAAACATCGTATTTTGGCTTTAATTTCTGGTGAAAATAAAGACAAAAGTTTTCAAACATTTGGATATTTTTTTATTATGCTGGTTCTAAGCTTTCTGTTCAGATGAACCATCTTTAGAATGGTTGTAGGGACGTTAGCATAAAGATATCCATCATCAAACATGATATTATCTTGTGTTAACATAAAACATTGTTATGCGACGATAACAATCAGCGAATAGCAGATGCAGGTCCTAAATTAGTAATGCGATTGTATGACGTCAAAAGAGACCGAAATGTTAACAATAGAAGCATATGTCTAAATGCAATATAATGCGTTGTGACAAGATCGAAATGTGATTTTATTGAGTGTGGGTTGCTTTGATTTAATGTAGGTGGCCTCTAATATTTGAAGGTTTTTTTACTACGTGTATGAGTGAGTTTTATTGTGTTATTGTTTTCACCAGAAATTAAAGCCAAAATATGATGTTTATAACGGCTCATGATTAAACATAATATACATTACTTATTTGTTATATTTAACAATATATGTTTAGATAATTATCTGCTGCCTCAATACACTATATATATATATATATATATATATATATATATACTCTTGGGAAAGGTATTAATCCGTCCCTTCCCTCTAGTTATGGGTTAAATAACTGAGGTCTGCTGTTCATGCGATCTGTGGCGAACTTCTGCACCGATTGTTTGTTATCAGCTGTTCCAAAAAGTGTGGATGGTGCTACACAAGCCTTCACCACTCTAAACAATTCGACGGGAGAGTCCATAATAATAATAATAATAATAATAATATATATATATATATATATATATATATATATATATATATATATATATATATAAGCAACGAGAAAGTTTTAAAACAGTTATTAATAACGATAAACAGCAGACATTTCAGTGGCGAATAGTGGTGAAGGTAGGTTTGAAGAATTTAACACTCACAGGGCGTAATAGAAGAAGAGAAAAAAGCAATGAGGGAGCAGGTTTGAATGAATGGATCGCATAACAGTGAGCATAAAGACAGAGGCGGGTAGTAAAAAGGCAAGAGTTACTAATCGACTTAATGCGAAGTCATGGAGAGCCATGCTCAAAAAACGAAAGCACATGTCATTTGAAAGAAAATCACTCAGCTTGTGTTTCAGGAAGTTAGCCGATGTGTCTGTCTTGGGAGATGTGGTTGATGGGTGAGTTCGTGTGAGTTTGATGGTAGGGGTTGTAACGATCCCGTGTCCCTTTGGTCGGATTTTGTATTGTTTTTATTTTAGTCCTTGTCGCGTCTCAAACATTTTTGTTTCTTTTTTTCACTTTGTTTCTACTTATTCCTCTTCATTTTGTTTTAACAGTAACGGAGGCGGTGGACGTGGCGGTGGCCTCCGCGACGACGGCAGTGTCAGCGGCGGTGGCAGACGAAGCCAAACATTAAACATGAAAGCAAAAATCCCGACTGCCGTCTCCGGACTGAATTGTACCTGCGGTGAATATTTCAAAACACCTTGTCATTAAGTCAACGATGCGGGGGAAAAATGACTACACTGAATAGACGGGAAAAATAAGTCGCAGAAAGAAAGAAAACAAGAGAGAGAGAGAGAGAGAGAGAGAGAGAGAGAGAGAGAGACATTAAACAAGAAAGGAAAATATGAAGAAAAAAAAGACAAATAAAAAAGACGAAAAAAAAAGGAACACGCATACAAATTCAAAAAATAAATATAGGTTTTTTTCTACAAATACCGTGTGTCCCAGAATTACTTTTTCATTTCAGCGATTCCCAACATTTTTTTTTGTTTTGTTTTTTACCAATGGACCACTTTTACTCTTATTTTTTTTCTACTGTACCTCTCCATAACAATTCGATAAAAAAATAAGCTTTATTTTATTTTTTACTAATAGATAAGTTTAGGAATTTTATTATAGAAATAAAAAATGCACTTAGGCATCTCCACTAAATTGCAGAAAAACAACATAGTATGAAGAAAAAAGGTCCCAAATATAATAAAAGCAAACTTTTTTCATCAAAACGTTCGTTCATATAATTATTAAGAGGAAAAATCAAAGTATTTTTGTTATTTTCAAAAACATTTTAAACCTTCTAACACGTTAAAAATTTTGGTGAAAATTTTATTTAGCAGGGAGCCAAATCGTTACGAGAGTTTACAATGGAACAAGTAATAACTCAGTTTTTTTTTCCGGTGACAAATACATTAATTTGAAAATTCTTGCAAAAATCAAATAATTATCGGATTTTAAGGAAACTTTTAGCCTAAAAGTTTTATTCATATTATGAATGAATTAGTTTTAGGACCTATATACAAATGAATTAAATTATTTATCATTATTTTAAAAGAATATTGGTAAAAATATATATTTTTTAAATCAGTTACCCCTCCTCCACGTAAATTTTTGAAATTACAAGAAACTAAATTCTGTAAGTAAAAATTGTTTCATTAGTTAAACGCAGGACTCATTGGGGAATGTAAATCATCTATTATTTTTAAAAACCATTTATCCGCTTTTTTTTTTACCAAAAATCTGCTCCGAATAGTAATCTAAAAAAATGCAATAAAACTATGACATTTTAATTAGATAAGCTTGTAATAGCTGTAATAAATATTATAAAGTCAGACATTATAGTTTGAAGAATTAATAAAAATATTTTTTCAAAATCTTTTTACTTTTTGTCTTTTTAATTATTGTAAATTATAAAGTTTCAAAAGTATTTTTAAATATTTCCAAGATTTGTAGACGTCAGGCTGGCAGACTATATAGTAAAGATTTTCGAAAATTGTAAAGTTAAATCATTTAGCCATTGTATTTTTTAAATAACTTTCAATTTTTTTTTGTGTGTGTGTATTTGAAGTTATTTTTTGTTTTTTTGTTTTTTTGTATGGAAGTTTCTATGAGTAAATTAAAAGGTAATGTGTCTCAGGGTTTCTTCCCCTTACCGGAAAAAATGTATAATTATGTCACTTATGATATACTTATCTTATCTCGCATGTCAACACATTTCAATTACGGTGGAAATGTTAGAAAGCTTAACTCTGTGTTTAAAAATAGTTTTATTCTAAATTTCATGCAAAAATACGTAATACTTGTGTAAATCAGATTAATTTATGTACCGCCACTAAATGGCTAAAAAACAGCATAATATGAATAAAAAAAAGACCCCAAAATGAATAAAACCAAACTTTTTCCATCACAATTTTTATATTACTATTAAGAGGAAAGATGAAAGTATTTTTAGTTATGTTTTAAAAATTTTTAATACCGTCTAACACGTTCGAAATTTTCATAAAAATATTGTTTTCATTTGAGTTGGAGGGTAACCAAATTGTTATGAGACTTTACAATAGAAAACTTAATATTGCATAACTCAGTTTTTTTTTTCTGGTGACAAACACATTAAATTGAAAATTCTTGCAAAGATCAAATAATTGTCGGATTTTAATGAAACTTTCAGGACTTATTCACAAATGAATGAAATTATTTTCAAAATTTATGTAAATTCATCAAGTTTTAAGTAATTAAATTTTGTTGCGATAAATATTTTTATTAGTTAAACGCAGGACTTATTCGGGAATATATATCATCTATCATTTTTTTTTCATTTCCGAAAATTTGCTCCTAATAATAAAAAAATGTAATATAACTCTGATATTATTTAATCTGATGTTTTTAATTGCTTAAATACTTATTAAAAATTAAAGACATTATAGTCAAAAGAACAATTTTTTTCGATTACTTATGAAATTTTAAAAGATTGGAAAAGAGAAAGCCGGAAACCACATCCTAAACAGGGAACAAGGGATAAGCCTCTACACCTGTTCAATAGACGTGGGTGGAGTGTGAACCGGGTGATAGTTCAGTCTATCTACTCCAATTGAAAAAAAAATAAAGAAAAGTGAAAAGATTGGAAAAGAGAAAGTCGGAAACCACATCCTAAACAGGGAACAAGGGATGAGCCTCTACACCTGTTCAATAGACGTGGGTGGAGTGTGAACTGGGTGATAGTTCAGTTTATCTAAATGATCGTATATTGAAGTGTCTTTTCAAAAATGCACCTCCAAAAATAAAATTTGATCGTTTAAATGACATTGATTAAACTGGTCCCTGCAAATGTGAGAACGCTGGAATTAACCAAAATCCTTTACAGAGAACGGAGGATTTGACAGATATCAGCTGTGTTTTGGCTTGTAGATGGATAGGCTTCGCCATGTCTACTTGCCCAAGACTCGCTACGTATAAGTAAATACCTCTGCGACTTTTCAACTAGTCATTGGGCAGGTGATAGTGATGATAACCCGGGATAGTAAAACAGATGTGGGAAAGGTGTTTGCTCAGATGCCCACGCACCCACATTCTTCATGGATTCTTGCATTAACTAAAGAGCATTAATGAGAAATAGATATTAACAGTCGAGTCGAAATTCGGACTCAGCTGAATGATTTCTGATTCCGTAGCGTTTATGGTTACCAACCCATGTAACACTTACGTTACCATGGCCGACAATATTGTTTCACTAACCAATTTGTATATATTTCACTTTTTATTTTTATTTTTTATTTTTACAGCTTTCGTTCTTCTTAGTGAAAAATGTGTTTAAAGTTAATTTGCTTGCTATTTTTTGAAAATAAAATAACAATTATGTTAAAATTAAAGAAATATTTTTTAGCGTAATTCTTTTCTATCAGCGTTATCGCCCGGTTCACACTCCACCAACATCTATTGAACAGGTGAAGAGGCTCATCCCTTGTTTCCTGTTTAGGATGCGGTTTCCGGTTTTCTCTTTTCCAATCTTTTCACTTTTATTTTTTTTCCAATTGGAGTAGATAGACTAAACTATCGCCCGGTTCACACTCCATCCACGTCTACTGAACAGGTGAAGAGGCTCATCCCTTGTTCCCTGCTTATGATGTGGTTTCCGGCTTTCTCTTTTCCATTCTTTTTACCCTTACGTAGCCCCCTGCGCATCAGTGGCGTTATCGCCTTGCTTGGGGTGATATGATTTAAAAAAAAAAAGTATATAGTCGAGTATAGTGCGACATTTTACGATCAGCTTTTTACGCAAAAACATATATATATATAGGGAATCGCACTAAACAAAGGTAATTTATTTGTTTTGTTTTTTAAGTGATTAAAAAGTATGTCATTTTGGTTAAATTTGTATCTTCTATAGCAAGAATTGAATTATCGTAACCCGAAATATGTACCCCTATACGTGGAACACCCTGCATTATGTTTTTTTGTTTTTGTTTTTATGTTTTTTTTAATCCCTATCTAACGCCTGGACATCAGAGAGGCCATCCATCGCCCACAGGAGTCGTTTCAGAACTATCTGACATTCACAATAGAAAGAGTTTGCGTCCTAAAGGGACACGGAACATAAAAGAAGGAGAATAAAGAATATATTGCATATATTTTTCTTAACAGGTTCGGTCAAATATATATTTTTGGCCTTTCAATAAGGAAGTCGGCGGTGGCAGTTATGAAACGAGAGTTGACTCTTTACTGGGTCATTTTATTCCCGCCACTTTATCACCAGTTATTCTCAGTCATCGACTCGGAATGACAAATCGGGGTGCCAAGTTCGAATTCCAATTGACTTCCTTGCATTCACTTACTTATCACGTATGACACTTAACTGACTGATTCTCAGTCGGTCTGTAGTATGCGAGAAGCTTTATCAGATACTTGTGTAAAGTTTTGCTCTGGGGTGGTTGTTTTTATATCTATCTTTGTTTTATAACCATCCCTCCTCAAACTAGGCAATACTGCCACTGATGCGCATGGCGTTACAATGAGAGAAGACAGATGACAGAAAAGAAAACAGTACATGTGGTGATATAGAAAGGCTAACAGAGGTCGTGCGTTGAGATAGGATGTGCGTTGTGGTGCAGTGGTTATCGGCTCGGAACTCGAATTTGGTGAGCCAAGTTCGAATTCTAGTTGAATTCATTGAATTCACTTACGCCCAAAAACCTCTGAGAAAAGTATTAATCCGTCTCTTCCCTCTATTTATGGGTTAAATAACAGGACAAATTGGGTTCTATAGCCTTGCCTGTGGTGATATGATTAAAAAAAAAAAAAAAAAAACCCACCCAGATCGGAATTAAAATTAAAAGAGTTGCAACGAGGGTGCTGAATTAATGACGTGAAACTGTATGGATCTTTCTCCTGTTTTTCTTTTTCTTTTCTTTTTTACTGTTTCGTTTTAAACAGATACTGCTTGCTTGTCAATCTGATCTTAGCTCTGTCGTTATCTGGACCCTATTTCGCTTATCAGATTGCCGAGCGAACACGGGCGGAAATCCAACGTTGTCGTCCTGCAAAGCGAATTCCACTTCCTCCTGGCGGGCCAAAGAAAAGAGAGAAATTTCCCGTAGGTCGTTAAGCTTCTTCGTTTGGAGCCGACGTCGGTTTGTTCAGTGGGTGACGTGGTGTCCATTTGTTGATACAGTGACAAAAACAGGCACTCGAGTTCTGATCTTTTCTTCACAAGTACCTGCCACTCCCACCTGTCTGTGATCCATCACCTGATTAGAAGATTTTTTTTTTTGCGAACACCGACCACAGCTTGTTGTTGGGTCTCTTTGTCAACAAACAACTTGAATAATTAAAAAAAAAATCAGACGAAGAAACAGAGACGGAAAAAAACCGAAAAAAAATCCTAAAAAAACAAGGAGATGAAAGTGAGCAAAACAAAATAAGTGTAAAAAGTAGGAAAAAACGTTGAAAGGAGAATGAAAATAAAGGACAAAAGAGAAAAGAACTTGATAACAAAAATAAGTTTTTTAGACCTCCTACGTAAGGATGTGCATTGTGGATATCGACTCAGAACGAGAAAACGTAGTGCCGAGTTTGAATTCCACTTGAAATCGTTGCATTCATTTACACGAAAGTATTAAAGGCCTTAATCTGTCTCTTCCCTCCTGCTATAGGCTAAATATAACCTGGGTTAGCAAAATGTAATGACAACCTACTACGAGAAAATATTCTGATCTGCTAGTCACGTCTCTTTCAAGACATGATCGCCCAAGTGTGTTTAACATATCAGTTAACTAACCGACAGAAGGTAGCGAAGAAAGGATTAAACATAAACCATAAAAAAATGGTCATCAGCAAAAAGAGGATCCTAAAATACCGGGGACGCTAAAATCAAGCAGGTACAGAAATTTAAATACATGGGAGATGTTCTAACAGAGGACGGAATGAAATCTGAAGACGTATTGACATAGCCAAAGACGCATACCAAAAGATGAGTAGAATGCTGAGAGACAGAAAAATTTCGTTGGAAACAAAGAAACAAAGAAAAGAGTACGTTACGTGATATCTGTCCTTCTATATGGCAGTGAATGCTGAACAATCTCCTGAAAGATGAAGACTTGAAGCAACAGAAATGTGGTTCTACGGAAGGATGCAAACAAAAAGAAAACTTATATTTAACATCAGGAAGAGACAGATGAAGTTTCTGGGACACGTAACGAGGAAGGAGAGCTTGGAGAATATCAAAATTCACCAAATGTGTACTGCAAATACTGTACTAAAATAGCTTTTCAAAATACAGAACTTCGATTGGCCATTACTTTTTAAATGACCTAATAATTACAACGCTCATCATGAATTACTATGAAAATTTTCAAATAATGATCTCATCGGGACCAGTGAGATCAGACTGGCATAGACTAGAAAAGGGAAATATTATCTGCATCGTTTTTCACCCTTGCAATAAACATGATCGTCAAATCTGCTGAAAAGGAATGCTGTGGCCACATCACCAAAACTAGAATAAGGCAACATCCAATAAGAGCTTATATGGACGATTTAACAGTCACAACATCCTCTGTCACTGGATGTAGGTGGTTAGCACGTGGCTTAGAGAAGCTTATTGCATGGGTCAGAATGAAACTGAAATCGGCAAAGTCATGATCAGTCGTCGTAGAAAAAGAAAAAGTGGTCAATAAATTCCGTTTCCGAATCGCAAACCAAGACATTCCCGCACTGACAGAGAAACCAGTAAAAAGCTTAGGAGAAATATTCCATCACACGTTAAAAGATACGACCTCCATTAATGAGACAATCAACAACCTAACAATATGAATTAAAAAGGTTGATAAGTCTGGTCTCCTAGGTCGTTTCAAAACTTGGCTATACCAACACGCGATTTTACCCAAGTTTTTATGGCCACTAACAATTTATAGCGTGCCAATATCGGCGGTTGAGTCCCTAGAAAGGAAGATTAGCAGTTCTATTCTGAAATGGCTGGGGCTAACACGATCTCAAAGCAGCACATCCCTATACGGGATGACAAGCCCAATACAACTGCCCGTTAGAGGGTTAGTCGAAGAATTTAAAGTCTCTTGCACAAGAGAAGCTATGATGTACCAAAATTCTAAAGACCCTAAAGTTGCCGATGCCGAGGTATTAATACGTACTGGCAAGAAATGGGATGCAGGGAGAGAATTACGGTTGGCTGAAGAGAGGCTAAAAATGAAAACAATTATAGGAACTGTTGCAAAAGGGACAATGGGACTTGGATACATCCAGCGGAAACCTACGGACAAGACAAATAAGAAACAGTATCAAAAACTTCTTCAAAATGAAGTAAGAGCTAGTGGAGGAGGATAGAATTACAAAAATGGTGGGATTAAGCCAGCAAGGAGCATAGACCAGATGAGAGAACATAACAAGACGAAAAATTACTTTGTCTGATATATTATGGAATGAATTCACACACGTAAAATTCCAGATCCAGGCAGTATATGACATATTACCCAGCCCAGTGAACCTCCATATTTGGGCGGGGGGGAAGAAATTCCCACGTGCAAGTTATCTTTAGGGAGAGCATCACTCCAACATATACTTAGTGGTTGTCCCAAGGAATTAAGTGATGGGAGATATCGCTAGCGCCACGATAAAGTTTTAAAGAAACTAACCGAAATATTCAACACAGCAATCCGGATTTCGAAATTTAGCCCAGAGAAAGAGGCAATTCAATTTGTAAGGGCGGGCGAAAAAAAAACAGCATGTAAGAGACCCACTAGGTGTGTACTTTCCTCAGCTTCAGATTCTCAACTCATGGTAGACCTAGGATGCCGACTGTGGTTACCAGAGCACTTTCTAAGTACTTCCTTACGACCAGATATGGTCCTGTTTTCGAATTCAACAAAACAGATTATTCTGTGGGAACTAACAGTCCCATGGAAAGAGAACATGGAAGTTGCACACCAACACAAAATGAACAAATACCAAGAACTGGTGGTTGAGTGTAGAAGACTAGGATGGCAAGCAATATGTTACCCAATCGAAATTGGTGTGAAGGTTTTCGCTGGAAAATCCTTAAACTTGGCCTTGAATAAAATTGGAATTACAGATTTAAAAAAGAGGAAAGCGACCCAAACAATCCTAGATGCAGCTCTGGGGCCACCCAGGTGGATCTGGATATGCCGAGATAATAATACCTGGACGGGACAAAATAATGGTAATGTCCGATGGACCAAAAACCATGACGAGGAAATGAAACAATCTATATTAATGCGACGTAAATCCTTTTTTTTTTTTTTATCTATTCATTTATTTATTTCTATCACTAAGTCATATTTCTTATTTATTTTTTCATTCGAAGTATTGCGTTAATATCATTCGTTTTACTTTTGTATTTTACTCCAGTTTTTTATATATTCATTTATTTATTCAATTCCCTTATTTTTCTTTTTTCATCCGAATTATTTTACTAATATCATTCGTTTTTTTTCCCTAGTTATTTACATATCCTCCCTTCCAATAACTTCATTCTTTTTAGCTTGGACGATCGCCGTATTCGGTACTATTTTCGATTTCGTTAATAGGCATATCGCTTCATCTTCTGTCACCTATGTAATGTTTTCTTCCACATCGTGTTAATTTATGTATTTATTTCAGTATATTTAAACAGTTTTTTTTTATTTGCTTCTTTAGCTACACAGGAATTTTTTTAATGACTTTATATATTTATTTTATATATATATTTTTTTTGGGGGGGGGGTGGCGACTTTGTTCAAGAAATTTTTTCCTCCTCTTCTGTGCAACCAAAACAAAACATCTTGCATTCTAACAACGTAGCAATCAGAGATTATGACACAGGCCGGGGCCTTCTCAACCTTGGCTGGGTCAACCTGGGGAGAAGGTATGATGTTTGTAAAGGACCGAAACCGTCAATGAACGGAGGTAATATCACTGATGATGTGTCCTAACCGCATCTAAATGATGTATTTTTCAAAAAAAAAAAAAATTAATGAGACGAAAGACTAAGCATATTAAACATTTTTCACAACATTTAAAAACATGAGTTGATATTTGTAAAATGGTTTCAAAACATGCAGTATTAGAAGTGAGATACTAAGATCAGGAAAATAAATAAATTCCAAATATATAGAATGATACATTTGTATTAAATAAAATGAAAAGTCCAAGATAATTAAAATTAATAAAATACTAAAAATAAATAAAAACAATTATAATTTGAAATAAAATATACCCGTGGAGAGCCACTATTACCAAAACCCTGTAGAGATATTGCATTTAAAAATGAGTCATATGATTTGACTTAGCCGGTATTTTCGGCGTCTACAGTTGCATAATTGTTTAGAAAGTCGAATATATTTTTCAGATAGACCAACCGAATATTAATCATACTTCCGATGCTGAGAACCGGCTTATTATGAAACTTTCTATGCCTGCCGTCGTCGGATATAAAAGTTTTAAAGTCGTACATACGTTAATACAAGACTTCCATTACGTGTTACCGTCGTATATATCCAGCAATGTGATATCTGTCCTCTTATATGACAACGAATGCTGGAAAATCTCATCAAAGATGAGAGAGAGATACGAAGCAACAGAAATGCTGTTCTACGGTATGATGCTGAAGATAACCCGGACCGACCATGTGAGCAAAGACAAGGTTTTGGTGAACAATGGAAACGAAAAGAAAACTTATGCTTAACATTAGGAAGAGACACGCAAAGAGGAAGTAGATCATGGATAATCTGATATTCACACAGCGGATAGAGGGAAAGAAAGACGGGATAAACAGCGCGTAACATGCTTCATGATCTTAAACAAATGCATAGCAGAGCAGGTCTTGGGAGAAATAACAGAACAAATATATATTAAGAGTAACAAGGGACAAAAATGTGGAGGGGCATGAACGTTTACTTCCTGAAGGGATATGACATAAAAGAAAAGGAAAGTAAAAAACAAGGAAGTAAGTAAAAGAAAGCGTTTACCCTACTTTTTACCGATATGTGTAGGGTGAAAATATGGTTTCATGCCTTTGGAAGTTATGCGAAAGTGTACGCAACAGACTAGTTGGATATTGAATTTGGATCACCAATCACCATATTTCAACTCCAATAACTGTACAATATTTATATTTAGGACGTAAGCCATCACAACTTTCGACAGATGCAGTTTCTTTATTATCTATGAATTCACAGAACTTCTTGAGAAAGTGAGTAAAGTCGATTCCTGATGGCGTCTCCATGGTCTTATTTTTTTAAAAACTAGTGAAATCAGTATATTCTGCTATGTAATCGATAACTGGATTTTTTCCATTAATTTACCCTAAATAATATAAAATTACTTATCGCAAACATTAATTCACAGCAAGAAATTATAATTATTTATAATAAAAGTAAATTTTAAATCAAAGTTTGTTTAGCTTGTCATGAAGTTTCAGGAGTTAATACGAGAATGCAAGCTGTATTTTATATGGGACTGAGATTAAGTCGGATTGTTGGAAAGGATATACATCTTTGAAGGATGATCGCAAATATATTCATCTGCCTTTAAATCACAGTATGAATTTCGTTGACAGACACACACACACACACACACACACACACACACACACACACACACACACACACAAAAGAAAATAAGCAGCAGTTCACAAGCAAACAATCTAAAGTAGCTGTCGGAATATCAAAATGATGAATAGTCCATAAGTTCAGGACTTATCGTAGCATCAATGATTCTTTTTTGTTTGAGTTCCTTTGGAAACCGAAGCCAAAAAATAACAATAAATGCAATTTTATACCAATTTAATGGACACTTTTTAATTTTGCTGTGAATTTTAATAAATATAAATTCTTTTAATTTTGGGGTGAATTAACAACTTTTTCTTTAATGACAATGATTTTTCTAATATCAGCACTACTATTTAACCTATTGCTGGGGAGATGGATTCCTAGCTTTTCCATGAATATTTGCTCGTGTTAATGTAATGAATACAAATGGAATTCGAACACAATTCTCCGAGTTCTCTTTCATAGCTGCTATGCATTTGTTCATATAACGAGTTGAAATAAAAGATAAAGAATCTAGTATGTCAGAGATAAACAGCAGGTGAATTAATTAAAATAGAAGATTAAATAGGCTAACACTTAACCAGTGTATCATAATGCTATAATGGATAGGAGGCATCGCCATGTTTGAAATTTAATTAAGGTCGTTAATAATTTTTAGACATTAAAAAGACATCGGTATTCGTCGTCTAAATAAATTTTACGTGACACCCAAGAGTAAATGTCAGTTAAATGAAGGCAAACTTTCTAAAATAGTGAGTGAAAAGTGCTGAAAGATTTAGTGGCTTGTAAACTCTTCATTATTAGAGACTATAAATCCATGTAAAAATTTCACGGTTTTAATATTTGGCTTTTCTGATGAATCTTACTCCTTAAATAACTGTATAAGCTCAAAGGAAGAAATTGTCATGGGTCCTTACCTGTAACTCCAGAATAAACTCTTCCTAACACTATATTTGCCACGCCTCTCAAGAAAGAGAGTCGAGTTGGTAGTAGTTCACTCCAAACCAGACTGACAGGAATCATGAATATCTTGAACTTACTTTAAATCTATCTTTTGTAAAAATCTAAAGTTATCGTTTTTGAGCTGGCACCCTGGTTTCAGTCACTTCCACTCAACCTTTTCTATAAATATTCCCATGGTAATTGTTCTGGTAAGCATTCCTCTTCGCTGCCTAAAATTTCTTAATTTAAGTGCGGTTAGGTATCATCTGTTTACTGTTGAAAAGGCTACATGTAGCCGTAAGTTCTATGCTAACATTTTATTATCTCACACTTATTTACGGTCTCTTACACTGCAGTCAACTTTGATTTTTTAAAATTTAAATAAAAAGGTCAATCTTTATTTTTGTTTTCTTGATTCCTTTTTTAAATCATTCATCCCAAGTAAGGCAATAAGGCCACTATGACGCAAGCGTTTACTGAGTGTATATGTGCAAAAATGAGTAAAGAGTCAATCAGTCAGTCAGTTACGTACCATGCGTGATACACGCTTGGACGATCATATCTCGAACACAATATCCCGCAGTAAGTTGCTATTACTTTCTGCGGTAGACTGGTTGCCAGCCAAGGCTATAGAATCCAATATATCCATAACTGGTTAGAAGAGACGGATTAATACATTCCCCAATTGTATTTGCACGTGGGTAAAGAGAGAGAACAGAAAAAGAACAAGAGTTAAGAAGACAGAAAACAACGACTGACATTGCATTTAAACTTTTGAATATCAAAGTTTATTAGGAAGCAAGAAGCGGAAAGCGTATTCCAGAAGAGAGAAAGATGACTGAAGAAATTGTTAGCATAGAACTTACGGTTACATCTAGCCATTTCAACTGTAAAATGATGAAACCTTGTCATGAATCTAACACTGAGTTTACATTCATCAAATCTAGGTTCCAGAGAGGTGAGAAAAATGCCATGAAAGTATTTATAGAAAAGTTTCAAGTAAATAAATTACGGTGTTGAGAAAGTGACTGAAACCGGTGTGCTAGGTCAAGACATTGCATATCTTTGTTTAGATTTTCTAAAAAAAATCTCTAAATATAAGATAGGAGTACAAGACTAAATGTGGCAGCAGTATTTAAAGCAAGGCCGAATGATAGACTTATAAGTATCCATAAAAAATAGATTCCGCAGAAAAAATGTCTGCCATGACACAAGGAATTCAAGTTTTTGAAGACATAGCAATTGATTGAATACAATCTTCTCACTTCATGTCAGCGGAAAGCGTCAGTCCAAGGATATGAATCACTCTAATGGGGGTTAGCATCAGCCAAGCTGATGGAAGTTATAAAGACGATTAAAAGAGAACAGCTTCATTTTGGAAGCATTAGAATTTACAAAGGATTCTTTACTCCCAGTAAATAGCAGATTGTAGATCTTTTTCTTTCAGATCAACTACCAATTTGACCTTATCGAACCACTCAGACTTACTATTTAAGATAAGAATAAGTGTTTTCACATATCAGCATTAACACCGAACTGAGATGTAATCAGGAAAGTCATTGCTGAAAATTAAGAACAACGTAGGACAAAACTCTGGAGGACACATGAATTAATGCAAAAAATGATATAGAGGAATAGCCATTCAAGACCATTTTGCGATTTGAAATCAGTTCAAAAGTTCGTCGAAAAATACCATAACTATTCAATTTGTGAATAAGATCAGTATATCAAATCAGGACAAATGGCTTCGATATATACAAAGCAACAATCAGAGAATCGCCATTCTTATTCAAAGCTTGATAGAATCTTTCATCAATAACCGTTAAAACATCACTAGATGACCTAGAGAAGCAAACACCATATTGCTTATTAAAATGAAGAATAACGAGGTAAGATGCTTATTCAGGATTTGATTTCTTTTTCTTCCTCCTGAATAATAATTTTTTTCCTGATATTTCTTTCACACTCAGTACCCACCACCCGCATTTTAGTGACTTTATTACCTTGATTGGAGTGATATGATAAAAATATAACAACAGTATTTCATTTTTGGTCTGATCTGGCTCTTGTAATAGTAGAGGATAATAAGACGAGTCAGGTACTTATTGGAGCGGTACAGAGAGCCGACCATTTTACTTGCATCCTAAGTTGGCAATATCTGAGCCTCAAGAGTTTTAGAGTTGCATAACCGGTATAGATCTTTTCAAATGATCTGAGTGTATTCTTAGGCAGATCATTTATGTAAATCATAAAGAGGGTTGATGACCTCTGGGGGACGCCTGCACTGGCCGCTAGCGCTCCAGAGAACAGCCGTTAATGAAGAAGTTGACGTTCCACAGTAACTTGAATAAAACATTTGGAAGGAAACCTACATCAGCACTAGAAAACTCTAGCAATGTGTTTTGAAAAATTTAATTTTTTTAATAATTGCTGTCTGAGAAAAAAAGTTTATAAATTTCAACCTATAGCAACGCTAAGTTTTCGGTTAATGAGTGTCGAATCTTTCCTTATAAAAGATGGATAATATTAACATTACAATTAAAGATAAAGAGAACAGATACTACTCTTTGATCACAGCTCGGTGGCCTGAATACAAAGTAAAGCGTATTATTAAAGCTAATATTAGCATTATCATCATAGAGTTAATCTTTATATCTTAATTCTTAAATCAAACCTTCAGCGACGCAACTTAATTCTCAACGAATAAAGTTCAGAATAAACGCGTTGACCCCATTAATTGCTTGCAAGACCAGCATGTAGCCAACAGATTTATTACAAAAGAAAACAGTAAAATATTTCTGAGAGAGAGGGTTAGAGAGATTTAGAAAAAGAGAGAGATAGTAAATGCATAAGGGCAAAAAGAGGTCAACAATGTGGCAGATTCTTAAAATATGGCGGAAATGGTAAATACAGGTAATTTGTAGAAGGTGATGACCCACCGAATTTCATGGCTGCAAAAAGAAGTCCATCAAATGTCAACGTAAGAGACTGTCTTCTGTCCACAATTCACATCCGTCACTGACACGGCAAAACAAAGAATTATAGATAATAGAAATGTATCATCAACGGGAACTAACAATGTAATATAATGATAAAATAGAGCTTTTTCTATGTGTACATTCAGGTTGTTGGCGATCATGGCTTTTCACAATTTCCAGCCCTTTGTATTTCTTAATAAATTTTGTCTCTTTCTTATAACTAATAAATCTTGTCTGCTATTCATTTACTAAAGCTCAGTAACTGGGTTATTCGTTGTTTTTCTCTTGGCTTCTGTGAATTCTTAAGATTTTGTCGTTGCTCGTATGTTCAATCCATGGTATTCTCAGCATCCTTTTGCAGAACCACATTTTTGTTGCTTCAAGTCTCTTCTTCATCTTTGATGATATTTTCTAGCATTCAATCATATAGGAGAACTGATATTAAGTATTATTTCAGTATTTTTCTTTGTTTTTAACGACTTTTTTGTTTCTAAATAATTTGCGTAGCTTTTTGGAGGCATCTTTCGTCATCACAATGCGCTTTCAGGGTCCGGTGTCGTTCTTTCCATCGTCTATTGAATGACACTAGAAACAAAGAAGAGTGAATTGGATTGTTATGTGCTGTCTGTTCTTCAATATGGCAGCGAAAGCAGGACAATCTCAATTTGTATTGTTAATTTGTAGTATGTATTTTGATCTATTCTTTATGCTAACAATAATTTATTTTTTCTTCTTGCAATTGACGGTTAGTCCTTTCTTCTCGCTTTCCTTCACTATCTTCTGTCAGAGTTACTTTAGTTCACGTTTTTGTTTGCTAACAAAACTGTCATCTGCAGATCTTAAGTAGGTAAAATAGTGTCCACCAATAATGATTCCTTGTAATTCTCCCAGAATCTCAAAGATTTCTTAATGTATTGGTTAAAAATCACATCTTGGATTTTTGTATATTCAACAAAGTATGCCACAATGATTTCATAGAAATGCTCAGAAACCTATATTTGAGAACGATATTAAAGTAATCAAGAACCTCTACTAGCAGAAAACCGCTTGCATACGGACAGGAAACAAATTCAGCAGATGTCTTCTCACTGGATCTATTCAATTTATACAGCGAGACAGTTATGAGAACCCTAGAAGTCATTCCAGGATTCATCATCCGCGGCCACTATTTCAATAGTATAAGATACGCATATTATACAGTGCTGATAACAGACATGGTAAAAGAAGAACTAGAAGACCTCCTACAAAAGGTAGCTGAAGAAAGTGGAAAGAAAAGACTATAAATAAACTACAAGAAAACTGAATGCATGGTCATGAGTCAAAGAAGAGTCCAAAGTGCCACCTACAGGCTAGGGATACTAAAATCATGCAGGTACAGAAATTTAGATACTTGAGAGTTGTTCTAACAGAAAACGGAAGGTGTAACACTGGGATCCGAAGACAAATTGGAGGAAGTCCAGAGGTTGAGTGGTAACCCTATTTCCACTTAAAAATATATATATATACTTTTTGTTTTAATACAAAGAAGTGAAGGAAATTGTTATTAATTGTATTTTTATATTAATTTTATTCACACACGAATCAGGGTGAGCAGCTGAGGAAAAGTTTTGTCTTCAATCACGATCACCAATCGATATCCTAACAATGAAAAATATTGTTATGCAAGATATATTCTCAGCATCTTTCTGCAGATCCACATTTACGCAATTAAGAGGTGGTTTCACGCTCCTTAAACTCTCGATCAGAGGCCTAACTGCCTGATGCAGCTTATCGTCATACCCTGGGTGGTATTTAACTTTGTAAAGGATGCAGTACAAAGATAACCAAAGCTCTTTTGTAATGAAATATATAGATTGGGAATTGGTTGCGAAGATAAAAGGGATTTTGAATGTAGGACCAAAGAATACATTAAATGACCACATAAGTTGTAAATAAATGAATTGGAAGAACATTAGAAGTAAACTGCAACACAAACAACAAATGGTTTTCCATAAAAATTAAAAGTGAATCGTCGTCAGTCAACTATGATAGGTTCTTTCCAAGCCATAGCAAAATTCAGTGAGGGAAATTGGGTTTTATGGGGCCATAGGAAATAAGTAACTTTGCCTTTAAAACCATTTTTCTCTCTCTCTCTCTCTCTCTCTTTCTCTCTCTCTCTCTCTCTCTCTCTCTCTCACACACACACACACACACACACAAACACTCTTTGAAAATATTAATATTTTTAGACACGATAGTTACTGGCACTTGGAAATGGATTTGTTGCGAGAATCCTTAACGAGGAAAATGGTGGCTAGATCAAAGACAGCCTTCAAAACTCTAACCTAAATAGAAACTAATATCTTGTCGATTTTTCGTCGAATACAACAGGAATGTCTCATTAAAAATGGCTCATATTTCAACAAATTATTACTGCGTAACGCTACAAGGAGAACATATCTTGTATAACAATATTTTTCAGTTTTAGAATGCCGATTGATGATCTTGACTGAATATAAAACGTTTCCTCATGTTGCAAATGCGATGCGCCAAACGATTACGATTAGATTTTAGAAGTTTTCTATTTGTATTTAAATATCCATAGATGTGTTCTTCAGATTATCGTTGTTTGAAGAACATGAAACGCTACAATATATAATTAGCGCTCTCTATAACTTTAAATAAATTACTGAAATCATTCATTAAAATAATCAATCTGTTCAAAATATATCTGGAAACACACATACCAAATGATACTACAACAAACACGGAAAATAAGAAAGACTGCTACAGCTTAAACCAAATGTCCCAAATCAAGTAAGTTTTATCTTGATGAAAAAAACAACCAGAATTAACTTTTCATCAGATAATCTTTAACAAAACACCAGATATTAATGCCAAATGCAAACACAGACACGAAAACAAATTTCTACTGCATTACCTGCAACGAATTACTGATGAAAAAGACTAAAACAATTGAACGTGATGTACCTAATAAAATTTATTTAAACTACAAAGTTTCCAAACAAAAATATGTATATACGAAAGGAAAAAAAATAAATATAAAAATAGGAATGCATAAGTCAACAAAGCAATGAATAAATATATAAATAAAAATAATAAACTCAGTTTCAAGAATATATATATATATATAACCCTTACTAAACACTAAAAAAGAATATTCTGTGTTCTAGTCCCTCCTCTTAACCTTTTAGTGGCCTATATATAGCGCCAAATTTTGGTGAAACATAACCTGAAAATTGTTCGATGTGTGAAATAGTTAATATGCAATGTTGATTCTTATATCCAAATATGGAGACACATACACATATACATACATACATACATACATACATATGTATGTATGTATGTATGGATAAATTGTCGTTTAAATTACGCAAAAATGTATATAACACTGACATATCACTTTAACAAATATATTTACCAAAATTACAAAAATTTATCTTGAAATACTAAAGAGTAAATTTATTCAATAAAATCTCCACTGCCTTCAACCAAGGCCTCCAGACGATTTCGGATTCTCCTGCAACTCTTCTGGACGGTTTCCTTGTTTAAGTTGTTGATTGCTGAAATAATCCTTGACTTCAATTCATCTTTGGTGTTACAAAGAGTTTTGTTGATATATCGCTCAAATACACCCTCTGTATTTGCGGTATGGGAAGTTAGGGGGCCATACATAGGTTTGATGTGGTAGCAGATATTATCTGACGGCCATGACTGGGTCCACCTGCTTATGTGGCATGATGCAGAGTCGTGTTGCCACACATAGAGTGTTTCAGCTGTTACCCTGTTGACCCAGGGCAGCATTGCCTCCTCAAGGCACTTGATGTAGGCCTCTGCGTTGAGTCTGAAGCTCTCATCAACAAAATCAGAACGATTAGAGTGAGTTTTCCGAGCTGCCGTAGTTTCGTAATCACCATTAGACTCATTGAACTCTTTCCGAATCCTCTGCACTGTCCTCAGATTGACATTCAAATACTCTGAAATGACCGTACTGGATATTCCAGCGTGAATATCAAACAGTACAGCATGCTGTTTCCAAATTTCTGTTGAAGTGAATTACGGCATGGTACACTTTTCATCATTAACAGAGCCCAAGTGACCCTACTATATATATATATATATATAATATATATATATATATATACAAAACATCATCTACACACACCCTAAACCCCATACACACATACACACACACACATATATATGCACTTATATATATATATATATATATATATATATATATATATATATATAAAATCATCATTTACACTAACACATACATAAAAACATTTTATCAAAAACATTTGATGAAATATATATATATATATATATATATGTGTGTGTGTGTGTGTGTGTGTGTGTGTGTGTGTGTGTGTGAATATATATATGCAATTTGTTATATATTATATCATTTATATATTATATATGCGTGGTACTTATTTGAAAGCTCTCATTATCAGTGATAGAGCTGACATATTTATATAGATAGGT